>PVHX01010677.1:0-68624 GCA_004024805.1 Geosciurus inauris | reverse complement strand
ATGTATGATTGATAAAAATCGATGTATCTCAAAATACTAATGTGCATGCATTGGAGGAAAGTTCTCTAGGTGGCTTTAGTTTGTTAAAGATAAACCTGGGCGTATTAACATTTTAAAGAGTGGGAGGAGGGAAGTAAAGAAAGGTACTGGGGAATGAGATTGATTAAGTTATGTGCACACACGAATATGGGATAATGAAAGAATTCCTCTATTAGGGGTAATTATAGTGCATCAATAAAGCCTTTTTAAAAAGCTTATTTGAGCAATCAGTGATTCAAAAATGGGGCCCACTACAAGCAACTGAGCACTCTGCTGGGAGGGGCAAGAAAGGAAACTTGATAAAATGCTCATGGGAAGCAGAATAAAGAAAGGATATTTGATTGGTTACAGCAGAAGGTACCTAGTTAGAGATGAGTTGGTGGTTGCTGGCTGGTAAGTCTCCAGTTCTGTTGCACTGAACACACTGGGCTGTGGTTTGCCTATGTATGAATCCAAAGTGCTGGGCCTTCAGCCTAATAGTATGTCAATCAAACAAGTTTTTGAAACAATTCCTCCCCTTCTGCCCAGACTCTCATTTATGTAGATGGCATAGGCAACACTCTCTTTCATCATTATGGCTGGTTTCTGTCTGTCTCAGTGAGGAACTCATAAAGGACCAGGGAAGACTCAAGACTCAAAAGAAATATGACTTTTGTGGTTCTTCTTGATTTTCCTTGCTCTAATCACAATGAGACCTGCTGGTATACTGAGTAGCTTCTAAAACAACAGAAACTTCCTTTTTAAAAACATTCAGAGATGGGTTGTCACTATGTTGTCCAGTGTGGCCCCAAACCCATGGGTTCAAGCAATTTTCCCACCTCAGCCCCTAGAGGAGCCAGGACTACAGGACTAAAGCATGGGTCAACCTGCCCAGCAAGAAACCCACTTGAATGTGAATACACAGATAAATATAAGCAGAAACACTGAAAGAGAGAAAGCAATGAGTGAAGTGGAAGATGAGCTCTCCCTGAGAGCTGGGAGAAGGCAGAGGGCAGGATATCTTCTGCCCAAGTACCCATTGTGATTCAAGAGGATCGCCTTCCCACAGGCTCCTCCAGAGATCCGCATCCTCTCCAGGCCCACCACCAATGGTGTGGTCAGCAGTCCCAATTCCAACACTGGGCCAGCCCTTCAGGTCAAGTCCCTGGCACAGCTGGAGACTGAGAATGTCCAGGCCCTGATGCAGCGCCAGCCCCAGGGAGGGGCAGGAAAAAGACATCCTCCACAGGCCAACCAGGATCACTGAACCCAGAGACAGCAGGCAGCCCAATAATGTGATCAGATAGCCTGTGGGTCCTGAGGGGTCACAAGGCTTCCAAAAGATGGAGACTGAGACACTGGGCCCATACTAATTCAAAGACAACTGGAGTAGCTATGTTACTTTCAGATAGAGAAACCTTTAGGACAAGGAAAATCATCAGGGGTAAGAAAAGATATTACTTAATGATAAAAGGGTAAGTTCCTGCAGAATATATCGCAATTCTCTTTTTTAAAAAAATATTTTTCTAGTTGTCAGTGGACGTTTATTTTATTTATTTGTATGTGGTGCTGAGAATTGAACCCAGTGTCTCACACATGCCAGGCAAGCACTTTATCACTGAGCCACAATCCCAGCCCTGAAGATATAGCAATTCTTAATAACAGTGTCTCTAACAGGAGAATGTCAAAATATATCAGGCAAAACCCTGAAAGAACTGTAAGGAGATATAGACAAATGCACTACCATAGTTGGAGACTTCAGCCTCACTCCATCAGTAGTTGACACATCCAGCAGGTAGTAAATCAATGAGGATAAGGTTGAACTGGGAGCACCATTGGATCCATGTGGGGTTTATCAGTTTCTTCATTCGGCAAGACAGAAACACACTCTTCTCTAGCTCATGTGAAATACCACGATCAGCACATTTTGGCCCCTAAAACGCATTTTAACAAATACAAAGCAATAGAATATCATACAAAGTACGCTGTCAGGCCACAATGGAACTCGACAAGAAATCTCTAAGAGAAAGTGAGCCGGAAACCCCCAAATTTGCAAATTAAACATAACCCTTAATTACAATAGATGCATCAAAATAACATCTCAAGAGATACTAAATACATGAAAATCAAAATAAAATTTATAAAAGTATGTCAGTAGAGTCAGAGACAGTGGCACTCCTCTAACTCTAGCCACTTGAGTGGCTGAGGCAGGAAGATGACAAGTTTAAAGAGACTCTTAGCAATTTAGGAAGAAGCTGTCTCAAAATAAAAAGTGACAAAAGGGCTTGGAATGTAGCACAGTTGTAAAGTGCCACTGGTTCAATCTCCAGTGACATTAAGTAAGTAAGTAAATGAATACATAACAGTAGAATGAAGCCAGTGCCTAGAAGCACATTCATAGCAATGAGTGCACATGTCAACCATAAAAACACGTACAATTATAAACCAAGCTTCCATTCAACAACTCTAAAAGGAACAGCAGGCTTAGTCCCAGTTATACCAAAGAAAAGAAACAAAGATTGCCTCAGAATTCATGAAATGGAAAACAGAAAAAGACTAGGAAAAACCAAAGAAACCAATAGCTACTGCCTTGAAACGAACCATAAAAATCAACAACTTCTAATGCAATAACCAAGCAATGAGACGACACAAATTGCCAGTATCAAGAAGAAAGGAAGGGTCCAAACTACTGATCTCTCAGGCATTGACAGGATAGTAGAGGCCTATTACAACAAAGACAACTCTCTTCTCACCATGTTGACAACTTAGATGATGCAATCTACCAAGATTCACAGGAGACACGGTCCACATAAGTCCTTACAAATTAAAGAAACTGAATCAACGATGAACCACCTTCCAAACCAGAGCACCACGTCTAGGTAATTTTGCAGATTCATTCTACCAGCCATTTAGAAAAGCGGTGGTAACCAATTTCCTCTACAATCTGTGCAGGATACATAAGCTGAGGAACAACTTCTTAACCGTTTGATGAGGCAAGTTTTAGCACAATACCAAAACCAAACAAATGACCTAGGGTGTTGAACTAGTCTGGGCTGCGGACCACCTCCTCAAAATAAGCCCTGGAGGAATTATGCAAGCAAGAAGGAAACAGGGTTCCCAGGACCTTGTGTGGGTGGGAGAGAGGGGTAAGGAGGGGGAGGGGAGAGAGGGGAAGGGGGGAGAGCTTCCCTACAGACTGAGGGCTACTTGGAACTGAGGTGTGTGGAAGGCTGATGTTCATAGGCGGGAGAGACAGAACACGAAGGAGAGACGCATATTCAGTTCTGTTCTCTCTGGCGTCTCACTCCAGAGAAGACGCTCCTCTGGAGAGCCTTTCAAAAGAGAAAATGGTCGGTGACACTTAGCCAATGCGCTGGTGCGGGCAGCAGCCATGTGCTGTCTGGGACCCTTATAAACTTTGTTGAGGCAAAGAGTGAGTGAAAATAGGTGGGGACAAAACAGATGATTCCGGGCTTTCCTCGTGCGGCTCCTCCTCCAAACTGCCACGGCTAGTGGCCCTCGGGGCCTCCTCCCAACGCAGCGGAACGCCAAGTGTTGAAAACGCGGCCCCGATGGAAGTGTGCCTGTTGAAGTGTAAAACCAAGAGGGGTGGTAAAGAGGACGTTCCTGTGCTTGCTCTCCACTTGGGAACTTTCCCCAGACCATCGTAGACTGAATTTGATCAGGACCACCAAAGGCCCTGGGCGGCTGTTCAGCTGGCCGCGTGGCCGCGCAGAACCCTCTGCACGAGCGTCACCTTCCCGGGTCCCACGCCTCCCAGCACGGCGTGTGCACCGGCCCACAGCTCTCCCCTGTCGGGGATTTCCTTTCCTGATTCCCTTTCTGTAGTGAGAATTAGCCCAATGACCCGTCCAAACGCAGGAAGTGAATCCGTGTCCAGAGGGAGTGTGGGCTGCCAGGATCCTCCAGAACCAACACCACCACCAACAAAAAGGATTCACGGGTTTGAAGCCCAAGACGGAAGGGAGCTGAGGACAAGCGACCTGACGCCTAGAAGACAGCCTGTGCCTGGAGAGATTCCTTAAAGTCTGGCAATTCGGAATAACCTTGAGGTTATTCTCTTCGCGGTCTTTACTGACTGGAGTTGTCGGACCCGAGAAGGAAAGGCGACAGCGGGGCTCAGTGCTGTTTAAGAAAAGGTGTGCAGGGGCTGGAGTTGTGTCTCAGTGGCAGAGCGCTTACCCCTCCATGTGAAGCACTGGGTTCGAGCCTCAGCACCACATAAAAAAACAAATAAGTAAATAAAAAAAAAAAAAAAAAAAGTGTGCATTGGCCGGGAATCGAACCCGGGTCTCCCGCGTGGGAGGCGAGAATTCTACCATTGAACCACCAATGCTTCATTCACCGCTGGTGTCGTCGATCCCAGGGACGCCGAAAGCAATGACGTACGCTGATGGCTTGAAAGAAAAGTATCTAACTCCAAAAAGCCGAAATCTGCAACGAACTCTGGACAACTGGGTGGAGAACCTCTATAGGAAAATGTCCGAAATTCACCAGTTTTCAGTCTCTGGTCTTTTATCTGGAGCGCACCTATGGAAAGTTCATTTCCTCGCTTGTTCATATATATCCTCTGTCCTGCCATCGCTGGGGACTGATAGGGGGTATATGGCTGCGAGTGGCGGGAACACGGGATTAAGGGAATAATTCTACACGAAGGGTCCACTGTGCTGATTCCCATACGCTTTGTCTTTCAAGAAGCAATTTACCTGCAGCCCTGCCTGGCTTAGGTGGACAGGATATGTCCAATTTCTCAGCAAACTACCTGCTATGTGCAGGAGAAATGCAGGTCCGAAATAATGTCCATAGGAGCAGCACAAGTTACCTGAAGGTGGAG
Organism: Geosciurus inauris; assembly: GCA_004024805.1. NCBI lineage: Eukaryota > Metazoa > Chordata > Mammalia > Rodentia > Sciuridae > Geosciurus > Geosciurus inauris. The sequence goes on along the minus strand of PVHX01010677.1, from coordinate 63,751 downwards.
ACTTTTGTGACCCTTTCAACAGACCAGATCCCAGAACTCAGGGAGATAAGGATAATTCCCTCTCAACTTAAAAATCTGCAAAAGCTTATGGCTAAGTGTCCAATTAGAACCTGTCAGCAGGAGCCAAAGTGATCTACAGTTGTCCTGGCAGTGGGGACTTGAGAGTCTGATGTCATCCTACTGTCAGTCAAAAGTCAAGAGGTGGACCTGAGTGGGGCTCTCTGGAAACTTCCCTGGGATCCCCAATAAAACTGGAATGCAGGGGCTGGGGATATAGCTCAGTTGGTAGACTGCCTGCCTCACATGCACAAGGCCCTGGATTCAGTCTCTGCCCCTCTCCTCACACTCTCACCCTCTCCCAACAATATTCCCTTCCTCTTTTCCTATCCCTTCAATATAGTCATGCCTGTCACTCTGAGCAACAAGAATCGGGGTTAGAAGGAGGGTCTTCACATTGCCTCAATTTCCTGGAAGGGCCCAACCCTGTAACAGTGCCTCCCAAGCCCTGTCCTCCCAACTTGGAGACCAATGCCAGGTGTTTTCCCAACAGACCGTCAAAAGAACCCAGCTGCACTCTTGGGCATGTCCCTGGGTTATTCTGCATCTGAGTGATAATGGAGCTTGTCTTCTGCATTCCTGGAAAGGACCAAGGATTGAATCTTCCTTTGAAATTCCTATGTCTTACAGAGACTTACACAAGAGGCAAGAAATGGCAGTTTCCAAGACTTTTGCCCTTCCCCATACCCTCTTTGGCCACCCGAGGAGGCTGGTTCAGGGACGAAGGATTCCACGGGATTGCTTAAGATGTTGCTCCTCTTTCTGTTGGGAAGCTTTCTTTGGCCATTTCCCATGTTCAGGCTTTTGTGTACAATTAGCCTGGTACAGAATAGCACTGTTTTATCGTCTGACTTTTTCTGTCTATTTAACTTCCACAGCTGGAATTTGCTTTTGTATTCAAAATGAGTGGATTAGGTCTATTACAATTGGCAGGTGTTAGTGTTGTGTTGGGGTTTCCTGGCCTAGTCAGTCTCATTTCCACCACCTCATTGTGTGGTTCCTGTGTTTGTGTTTTTAAAATGCAAAATCTCTTTGCATGCCCTTAAATCTCTTTCTGCCTTTCCTAACTAGAAATTTGTTCTGCTTCAAATAACTTGATGTTTTTCTATAGCAGGTCAGAATTCCATGTCCCCGATCAGTTAAGATATTTTCTTGGATCTTGGGTGCATAGGACAAAGGCAATCCTCCTTAGTTCAGGACACAATACAGTGACTTCTCTGAGCGAGGCCCTCTTTGCCTCTCATTATCTTCCAAGTGTATCCTACTCCCATTTGCTTTACTTTCAAGAACACATGGTCTCAAGAGTTTAGCACATGTTCTTTTATCCCGTTATTAAGGGATGTCTTGAAGAAATATATGATGCCCTGGGGGACAGGCTGGAGTTTAAACAACTTTAAGTGTAGGTTGATTCAATCAATATCAATTCAATCTTCTTCCTAGTTGGAGAGGAGGGGAAACTAAAGACCATCCTTTTCAGATAGCTTTGCAGATTGAGTTCTGGAATGAAATTGGGTTCTGCTAATGAGATACACTCCAGAAAGTTGGCAGAAGTGAGGGGGGGGTATCCTTCCTGTCACTGGTGCTGGTGGGAAATAGGTTTATAGAACCTCGAGAACTGAGAGACATTTATGATTGCTAGTCACATTCTAGCGTCTGGTCACCCGTTACATCATTAAGAGAGACAATTGTGATGGCAACAGTTGCAATAGCACACCTCAGATTTTTTTCAGGTCATCAGAAACAAGAAGAATCTGGGAACGTGTGACAGTCCAGAGGAGCCGAAGGAGGAGATATGACAACCAGCTTTGGTTAGTAGTGATGTATTTATGCATTACTTGGGACAAACGCATCATTCTAAAGTAAAATGTTAAGGGAAGGAGAAGCTGGGTGTGGCGTATGTGGAAATTCTCTTTACTATCTACTCGATCTTTCACAAATCTAAAGGTGTTTAATGGTAAAAGGTTATGTCAAAAGGGGGAAAACAACCTGGGTGTGGGGGCCCAGCCCTGTAATCCAGCAACACTGGAAGCAGAGGCAGGAGGATGGCAAGTTTGAGCCCAGCATCAGCAACTCAGCAAGGCCCTAAGAAACTTAGTGAGACCCTATCTCAAAATTCAAAATGTAAAAAGAGCTGGGGATGTGGCTCAGTGGTAAAGCACCCCTTGGTTCAATTTCTAGTACAAGAACAATGAAAAACATAAAAATAAAAAGTGGAAAAACACTTGATCATCATGTCTCCAACAAAGACAATTTCTTCCTGACCAAAAGGAATAAGAAAGGACACTCAATATCATTACTCATTCAGGAAAATGATATAACATACACTTACACACCCACATGACAGGGTAACATTTTGGAGATAGTGAAAAACAGGAGCTTACAAGAATTTGTATCTTTTCTCCCAGTAGGAAAAGAGACACTTAAAGTATCCTCATTGGCTGAGGAAATGATTCTATACATAGAAGACCCAAAAAACTTCACCAGAAAACTTCTAGAACTCATAAATGAATGCAGCAAAGTAGCAGGATATCAAACTAACACCCATTAACCAATTGCATTCATATACATAAATGATGAATCAATGGAGAGAGACATTAGGAAAACTATCCCAATGACAATAGCCCGTATATCTATAAATATGTATATATATATCAATATATATATATGCACACACACACACACACACACACACATATATTTAACACAAGAGGTGAAAGACCTCTACAATGAAAACTACAGAACACAAAAAAAGAAATTGAAGAACACCTTAGCAGATAGGAAGATCTCTCATGTCTTTGGATACACAGAATTAAAATTGTCAAAATGGCCATACCACCAAAAGCACTATACAGGTTTAATGCAATTCAATCTGTTAAAATTCCAGTGGCGTGCTTCACATAAATAGAAAAGGTAGTTATGAAATTCATTTGGAAAAAGAAGAGGCCCAGAATAGCCAAAGCAATCCTCAGCAAGAAAACTGAAGAAGGAGGCATCACAATACTAGGCCTTAAATGAGACTACAGAGCTAAGGTAACAAAAACAGCATGGTATTGGCACCAAAACAGACATGATCAATGGTACCGAATAGAAGACACAGAGACAAAACCACAGAAATACAGTTGTCTCATACTAGATAAAGGCCCAAGACATACATTGGAGAAAATATAGCCTCTTTAACAAATGGTGCTGGGAAAACTGGAAATCCATATATAATGAAGTGAAATTAGACCCCTATCTCTCACTCTGCACAAAACTCAACTCAAAGTGGATCAAGGACCTAGGTATTAGCCCAGAGATCCGGCACCTACTAGAGGGAAAATGTAGGCCCAAATCTCCATCATGTCAGCTTAGGAACCAAATTCCTAAACAAGACTCCTAAAAAGCCAGGCGTGGTGGAGCAAGCCTGTGATCCCAGCTTTTAGGGAGGCTGAGACAGGAGAATCACAAGTTCAAAGCCAGCCTCAGCAACTGCGAGGCGCTAAGCAACTCAGTGAGACCCTGTCTCTACATAAAAACACAAAACAGGGCTGGGGATGTGGCTCAGTGGTTGAGCGCCCCTGATTTCAATCTCCAGTACCAAAAAAAAAAAAAAAAGACTCCTAAAAAATTAGAAGTAAAAGCAAGTATCGATAACAGGGATGGTATCAAACTAAAAAGCTTTTTCACTGCAAACAATCAAGAACCTGAAGAGAAAGCCTACATAATGGGAGAAAATATTTACCACCTGTAAATCAGAGCATTAATCTCCAGGATATAGAAGATGTCGGGGTCCTCCCAGCCAGGTTATCAGTCCCCCCCCCATCAGCGGGGAGGAGGGGATCCCCGGGAATCCCCGACACGACGGCTGAGAATGGTAAAGTCGTCAGGCACGCAATGACCACGCCTGAGCCAGAGAGTTCTGTCTTAAGCTGGAACTGATTTATTGAGGAGAGATACAGGCTTCTATAGAGGAGGGCTAGGTGTCCTGTTACTGAGCTAAGAATGCGGAAGTGGGATGTACAGAGGCACTTAGGTAGGAGAGTATTCATTGTCCATGTCTTGTCCACGAACACGGAAGCAGAGGTCAGCCAATAAGGGCGAGGTGATGGCTCTCCCGGGGCAGCGTGGTCAGGCCTGAGCTGGTAGCTCGGCGCCATTTTCTGGCATGCCCTTGCATATGTCCCCCACAGCAGAAACCCCAAAAAATTAAAATAAAATAACCCAATCAATAAATGGGCAATGGAACTGAATAGACACTTCCTAGAAGAAGACATACAAACAGGCAAGAAATACATGAATAAATGTTCAAGATCTCTAGCAATTAGAGAAATAAAAATTAAAACTTCACTGAGATTCCATCTTGCACCAGTCAAATGGCAATTATCAAGAATAAAATAACAATATGTTGGCAAGGATGCTGGGGAAAAGGTACGCTCATACATTGCTGGTGGGATGGCAAATTGGTGCAACCACTCTGGAAAGCAGTATGGAGGTTCCTTAGGAAACATGGAATGGAACCACCATTTGACCCAGTTATCCTACTCCTCCGTATATAACCAAAGGACTTAAAATCAGCACACTGTGGTGACAGAGCCATATCAATGTTGATAGCTGTCGAATTCACAATAGCTCAGCTGTGGAACCAACCTAAGGTGCCCTTCAACAGATGAATGGATAAAGAATATATGATATATATATAATGTAATATGTATAATGTGGCATATGTATCTGTACATATTTATATAATGTAAGATAACTCAGCCATAAAGAAAAATGAAATTATGGCATTTCCTACTAAATGGATTCAATTGGAGACTACTATCATGCTGAGTGAAATAAGCCAATCCCAGAAAACAAAAGGCCAGATGTTCTCTCTGATATGGGGATGCTTATGCAGGATGTGGGGAGGAGGAGAAGTTCATTTGATTCCACAAAGGGGAATGAAAGGAAGGGAGGAGGATGGGAACAGGAGAGTAGAATGAATTGGACATAAGTTTCCTATGTGCATATGTGAATACACAACCAGTGTAATTCCACATCATGTACAATCTCAACAATGGGAAGTGATACTCTAGGTATGTATACTATGTCCAAATACACTCTAAGGTCAGGCATATCTAAAAAGAAAAAATACATGTATTAAAAAATAGAAACATAAAAAATAATTTGTATCTTTTCTTGTCCGTGAGCAAGTAGGACAGCGCAACTGTCCTGAAAAGCTTTTGCTGGCTTCTCGTGAAGTTTAAAATACACCTGCCCCATGACATGGCAATTCCATTACTAGGTTTGTACTCAAAAGAAATGAATGCACAAGGCCTCAAAGGGACCCATTTGGGAATATTCACAGCCACCACCTTCTGCAGGGCTGCAACTAGACATAACCAGTCTTCATCCACTTTACATTATTGACACACTGGGATAATACCAAAACACTGAAAGTGACAACAAATGGACCCATAGCAAAAACTTTATGCTGCATTTAGAAAACACACGCAAAGCACTGACCAAAAAGAACGCCATTTGACTTCGAGAATTTCAAGAAAAAGCAAAACTAATGCTGGGGATAGAAAACGGAGGTGGTTCCTTTCAGTGGGGTCATGGGGATGGACTGAAAACAGACTCCATGGACTTTCTGAGCTGATGGAAATTTTCTGTCACTTGACCTATGAGATGGGTCCTTTTTGACTCAATTCATCGTCATGCACTGAGAGTTGGTGAAATTTAATCTGTGAATTATACTTCAGTCACTTACGGCGCCCCACCTTCCAAAGGAAAACAATGGTTGGGAAATGTCATTCATTAAGTGCACATGTGACTACGCCTACTGGCCTTCATTGTAAAGGCCTAGTTAGAGTGTATACTCTCATCCCATCTCATTTCTTATTTGTCCTAAGACGACCCCCAAGGATGACTGGCATAAGTGAACCGGAAAAGGGGGGTTGACCACGTCATTGCTTTGAGAGGCAGCACCTCACTCCTTGGGTCTTGCACTTGGCTCCCACAGGGGAGCCTGCAGTACCAAGATTTTTGTTATGCCAGCCAGGGATACGGACCGTGAGGCTTCTTTCTCCAGGCCGCAGGCAGCTCCGGAGCCAGCAGCAAATTTTGCGCTTGAGTCGCAGGTAAATGGCACAGCGATGCGGCGTCAGGATTGGAAGAAAAGGAGGCCACATGCGTGCAGGGGCCTGCCGTGACTCGGATTCGAACCGAGGTTGCTGCGGCCACAACGCAGAGTACTAACCACTATACGATCACGGCGAACCACGCGGGTGATGACGAGCGACTCCCTTTTCTGTTCCTCTCATGAACGTTGACGCAGGTGTGCCATTCAGCTTGCTCTATGTTTACGGCAACAGGTCGTCGCGCTTATTGCCCCTTCACCTTCTCTGTTTTCGCGTCCTTTCTTCTCGTTTGGCCACAATAAAACACAGTTCTGGTCTCACAATTCTGGTCTCTCCGGGACCCGGCCCGACAGATGCTCAATTCTCGCCCAAGTCTCGCCGCCCGGGTCGGGCCCCCTCCGCCCGTTCCCCTGCTGGTGGCCGTGGTCTTCGGCCGCCCTTTCGCTGGCTTTCGCCCCGCGCCCCTACCCCACGCCCCACCCAGCCTGCGTGAGCTCCGAGACCTCAACTGCGCACCAGCGAAACTGTGGCCCTACCGGCTTCGGCGCCCGCGGCATGCCTGGAAAGTAACCCGAGTGAAGGCTTTTTACCAAGAACTTCGCCTTTGATACAACTCTGGCGTTTCCGTTCTCCGGGTCCTTTAAAGGACTAACCCTGCGGCCCGCAAGGCGGCGCGGCAGGGTGGGCACAGGCTCAGTCGGGGCGGGACGGCGGCGCGAGGTAGCGGAAGAAGCCTCGACCCCGGAGCCCAGCGGGCGTCTCCCGGGCGTGGGCTTCTGAAAGAAGTGCCCAGCCGCTCGCGGCAGAGGCCATTGTGCTGTCCTTGTGGCTTCGGAATCCCCGCTTGGTCAGGTTTCCAACGCGACGAACACCACGATTCGCCACTCGGATCTCGCGCCCTTCCTAGGCTTAGGGCATCTGCACCTGAATTCTGCGAAACCCGCGTCGCGTTACCTATGGGAAAGCCGGTTAGGGAGCGCTCGTGGGCTACCGACTCCATAGTAGTTCCCTGCGTATGTCTCTGTGGCGCAATCGGTTAGCGCGTTCGGCTGTTAACCGAAAGGCTGGTGGTTCGATCCCACCCAGGGACGCTGGCCGGTCCTCTTTTAGCCTCCTTCCTACTCTTTGGCAACTCCACACCCATAAATACAACCCCTGCCATCGCCCTGCGGCCCTGTCAGGGACCATGCCACCCTGCCTTCATACAATAGCCGCTGGCTGGCACATCAGCCTTGCCCCCGTGGAGCTTAGAGATGCACTGGACAGACCCCATGGAACTTGTGGGGCGGTTGTTCCATCTCATCTTTATTCTGCCTTTTCTCTAGAGGCTCGGACCAGTAAGATCAACTCTAACAGTTTTGTTCTTGTTTTTCATCACCAACGCAAGGTGAACTATAGTATCCTGTCCGCGGCAGGGCGTCTGGATTTAGGAATCTTTCTACCTGTCATGTTGTCACTAGTGCCATCATCAATATAATTGTCCTCTTCCATTTTTTTTTTAAACCTACCTTTCTTACTTTGTGCATTTTTCACTTAACCCTTTCCAAGTGGTGTAGAAATTGGGTTGGTTTCAGGATTTTTTGATGGCAAATAATGCTGTACACCATTCTTGTACCTCTGTTTCATTTAGTTGATGCAGAGAACTGGATGTGCAATTGCTGCATTACGGGGTTTGCATAATGCTTCTAATTTTTGTAGATTTTACAAATTTATCTTCCACAGGAATGGTGACAAATCATATTCCAGGTTATTGCCAACTCTTATCAATCACCCTTTCTTTGTGAACTTGCCAGTATGATAGCCTTCCTCTTTATCTACCTATCCATGATTTCCCAATAAGGGCAGTGCTTCCATCCTGGCTTACCTAAGGCCTGGGGTGAGGGCCACATCAGAAGGCCCCAGTGGACATCACACGCAGATATTCTGTTGCACGTTTTGCACAGCTTAACTTCCAAGACATTTTAAAGTCCTCCAACAACTATGATTGTTTCCTTTAGTGACCTAGTCACTCCAGTCAAGAGAACACTGGCCTTCTCTGTTACAGTGTTCTACCAAGCCACCTATCCAAAGGGAGTACGTCAGTCAGCTCTTCCTTGTCGTGATAAAACTCTTGAGGAAATCAGCTTAGAGGAGAGAAGATTTCTTTGGATTCCGGGAGACAGAGAGACAGTGGTCCGCATTTAAAACCAATGGCTTGGAGATCCTTGAGAAAAACTCTCCAAGACTATAAAAGATGCACACCAGAACAGAGGAAGGATTTCGTGTTTAGTACGAGTTCTGGGAAAGAGCCTGTATTTACAATCAGATGTTGGCTAGAACAACCCGTAACTTCTCCTGTCGGGGTGATGTTTTCTCAGGCAGGTGTTCTAAAGGGAGGAGGCTCTGGAGTCATCTTCGGAAAGTGGGTGGCTTTATGCTGCTGGAAGCTATGCTAGGATTGTTTGGTTGTCCTCAGCACAAAGGTTTGTAGAGGGTAATTATGTGCTGAGGTATCAGCAATTCTCACTTTCCAACCCTCTGTTCCATGGCCATGATTTCTACCAGACTGTGTCTTATGGTCATGGCCACAGGCCATCTTGAATGACATGAAGAGGCCAGGCAGATCTGGTGAGATCTGTATGAAAGTATGAAGAACACCATTAGATTAAGAGTGGACACCATAATAGGCATGTATTACCCATATCTGGAGATCTGGACAAAAAGTATTTTAAGGCTTGGTCAAGATGGAAAGTCACTCGTGCACCTGACCTGAAAGTCAAACTGATGTTAGCAAAGTTGAGAGTTTTATGGATATTTTGAAAAACAAATCCATGCCAAAACAACAATTCACTGGTGGCAATGATGGGTAAGGGCTGGGGTGAGACTACATGAGGTCAAAATTCATCTCGTGTTCATTGAAAACCCAACATATTACTACTACAAAGGAGAAGCCACTGTTAGGCTGAAATATAGTAACTGTATTTTACAATTAGGTAAGACTTTATGCTAAGTGTGTTACTCAGAGTGATAGAAGGTATAGGCAGTAGTTAATTTTCCATGCCAGCTTGGGTAGACCAGAAGGGGCTATCTATGGCATTTGGTTAAGCACTTCTGACTGTGTCTCCAAAGGTGTTTCTGGATGAGATTAACATTTCAATCCATAAACTGAATAAAGCAGATTGCCCTCCCCCATGTCTGTGAGTCCCATCCAATCATTCGGAAGGCCTGGATTACAACAACAACAAAAACAAAAAACAAAAAAACAAGGTTAAGAAAGCATTCTTTCTCTCTTCTTCTTTTTTAAAATATACTTTTTAAGTTGTTGATGGACCTTTATTTAATTAACTTATTTACAGGTGGTGCTCAGAATCAAACCCAGTGCCTCACACATGCCAGGTAAATGCTCTTCCACTGAGCCACAACCCCAGCCCCTCTTTCTCTCTTCCTGACTGTCTTTGAGCTGAGAAATCAGTTTCTGCCTTGGGCCTTGAGCTTGGACTATCACTAGATGCACTGGCCCTCCTGGATCAGACTGCAGGTCTAGGATTTCTCAGTGTCCATAATCACATGAGCCAATGCCTTTGTGTAAGTCTCTCTATACAAATAACGTTTGAACCATATGGATTTTGCTTCTCTAAAGAATCCAGACCAATAACGTCTTTTAGAACAGTGTTGTCCTCCACGCCTTTGAAAAATGCAGAGGAGAGAAGAGGACATTATGGACAGTTCTCAAAGAAGAACAGTAAGGATCAGTGAACATTTTATACTTCTCGTTTTAAAATGGTGCAAAGCCTGGTTTTATTGACTCTATCTTCAAGGGTATCAATGGTGCTGGGAAATGTCGATCGCCTTAATGTTTGCTCAACAACATCCGGATCAAACACGGAGAAGTACACTTAGATTTCATTGAGTAGATATGTTTTTGAAAGTAAGTCACATACAATCTTAAGAACTGAAACGGAGAGATCCCTTGTGGCTTTTACCCAGTTTCCTCAAGTTGTAACATTTGGTAGCATTTACAAAATGGTGGTGTTTTTAAAAATACTGCATGTAGTATATAATGCTAGGACACTGACATTGATACAAGCAAGAACATTTTCATCACCACAGCAATCCACCACAAGGCCCTTTTTGAATGATGGTCTCATCTCTTCAGGACTGCCCCTCCTTTCCTCTTGAACCCCTGGCCACCATTAATCAACTTCCATTCCTATAATTTATACTTTTCAACATGATTATGTGAATGGAACCCAATATTTAGCCTTTGGGATTACTGTTTTTCACTCAGTGAATTTCTCTGCGGAGTCATCCTGGTGGCTATGTGTATGAACAGGTTGTTCTTTATGTATTTTAATGACTGAGTACTATTCCGTGCTATGGATAAACCATAATTTGTTTACACATTCGCCTAGGGAAGGTCATCCACATTCCCCGCCCATCCCGGGATGTTAAGAATGAAGTTGCGGGAGAATCGCGAGTTCAAAGCCAGCCTCAGCAAGGGCGAGGCACTAAGCAACTCAGTGAGATCCTACATAAAACACAAAAATAGGGCTGGGGATGTGGCTCAGTGGTCGAGTGCCCCCGAGCTCAATCTCCAGTACCCGCGACCCCCCAAGAAAGAATGAAGTTGCTATCAACTTCAGTATACGGGTATTTGTGTGAACACAAGGACTTATCTCTCGGTGATAACTGCTGGAATGCAATTCCTAGGTCCTATGGCTGATGCCTGTTTTTATTTAAACATAGACCACAAAAAATATTTCTCAGAGTGACATTTTTTGTCTGAATGTAAGGTGTCCCCCAAAAGCTCCCGAGTAATGCCGTAATATTTAGAGGTAAATTAATTAGATGAGAGAGATGTACTCCAATCAGTCCATTCAAACTAGTCCATTCTAGTTTGAATAGCCTGACTGGCCAGTAACTGTATGCAGATGGGGCAAGACTGGAGCAGGTAGGTCATGGAGGGCATGCCCTGGAAGGGTGCATCTTCCCTGTGGTCTCCCCCACCACTGTAGTGGAACAGCTCTCCTCCACCTTGCCTTTCCACTATGATGTTCTGCCTGACCTTTGCTTATTACCCTGAGCAATGGAGTTGGCCATTTATGGACTGACACCTCTGAAACTGTAGCCCTAAATAAACTTTTCATCAGATACTTTGATCACAGTGACACAAAGCTGGCCAAACAGTGGCTGTAACGTTTTCCCTTCATACCAGCCATATAGGAGCGATCCCGACTTCCTCAATTCCTGGTCGGCACTCCATGCTGTCATGCTTTTGATCGAGGACATCCTGATAGGTGTGTACTGATATCTCATTGTGACTTGAATTATCATAGGCCTAGTGGCTGATGAAGTTAGCACTTTAACCTGTGAATCTGGGTCCACAACCATATGCATTCTGCTGTTGCAGAGGGTTCTGAAATTGTCAATTATTTCCTGCTTATTGACTGTGTTGTTGGGCTCTTCAATATTCCAGCTGCTTCTGATTACCTGTTCTGTGCGTTCTTGAAGATTCTGAAGTCTCCAACTGTAATTGTGAAATCGTCTGTTCAGGAACACCAGTCTTTGTTGCATGCGTTGGATTGACCCTTTTATCATCCCATAACGTCCCTGTGGGTCTCTGGATAGTATCTTTACTCTGAACTTCACTTTATCTGAAATTAATTCGGCCAGCTCTGCTTTCCTTTGCTTGATGTCTGCCTGCTATATGTCTGTCCATTCATTCCTTCCCACCTGCTTATATCATTATATTAGTCTTTGGTTTCTTTGTAACCAGAATATACTTGGGTCATACCTCTTAATCCACTTCTCTACAGTGTGTCTCTTGCATTTAAAAATGAATCTGATTGAAATGAGAGGGCTCAAGTCGGCCATTTTATTTCATTTTCCGTTTGTATAGTTTCATTTGTTCTCTGGGACTGTTCTCTGTTTTCTGCCTTCCTGTGGGGACTGAAATATATTTTCGAGTTGCATCTTGCAGTATCCATAGTGGTTTTGATAATCTGTTTGTATAGCTCTTTTGGTTTCTCGAGATGGATATATTTTTATATCTATGTCTATATTTTATCACAGTATGCCAGTGTCATTCTTTTGCCAGTTCCAGTGTGCTACAGAAAACTAGCCTGCCTTTTATATCTCTTTACCCTCCCCGTTTCTCATGTCATTCTTTTAAATAATTCCTTTACATAAATTTAGAACCACACCAAACAGTGTATGAATTTCCCTTAAATCATCAAACATAATTCAGAGAACTCAAGAGGACAAGGAAATATTATTTTGATCACTGTTTTCCTTCCCCTTTCCTTTCTGATGTCTGACTTTTTTCCCCCCTTTCTTTTGAGAGGCCATTCTTGGCGGCCATTCTTTTGTGGTAGAACTGTGGGTGACAGATTCCCTTAGTTTTCCTGAGTCTGAGAATCTTTATTTTTCATTCAATTGTTGACAGTTGCTTGCTGCTGTATAGGAGTGTGGTTTGTTCCTTGTTTTCTTTAGCATGTGAAACATTGTGCCACTCACTTCTGACTCCGTGGATTCTGATAAGAAAAGGCTACTGTCATTTGAATTATTTTTGCCTTCCAGGTAACTTGTTGTCGTTCTGTTTTTTCTTTGTAGGTAGTGCCTTTGTCTTTAATTTTGAGAAGTTGGATTATCAAGTACCTTGTCATAGAGTTCTCTGTGTTAAATCTTAGTCTCCAGCTTGTTGGAGTGGGGTGGAATCCTCAAGAAGCATGGTCCAGTGGGAAGTCTTCTGGTCACTGGGGCATGCCCTCAAAGGGCATCGTGGGACCCCAGTCAAAGCCACTGTGTTTTGCTTTCCTGCCATGAGGTGAGGAGCTTTGTTCTGTAGGTGATGTGGTCATGATGTACTGCCCGCCACAGCCCCAAAGCAATGGGGTCAGCTAATCGAGGAGTGGAACCTTCCAAAACTGGGAACCAGAATAAATCTTTCCTCTTTATAAGCGGATTATCTTAGGTATTGTTTACAGTGCCAGAGGGCCCACTAACACCTCAAGTCAACGTTTTCTGTCTTTCTCGGCTGCCCTTCTTCGCGTGGCTTGTTCAAAGGGCTTGTTCGCGTAGGCGTCTGGGCCCTGTCGCTTTACTCAGCAAGGATACCCGGGAGGGAACGTGCTCGTTTTCCCGACGGGTGCTTCTCTGTGAAACAACTGTTAAATAGGAAGTAGGAGGGAGAGGCGGGCAGAGGAGGAAGGGAAGGAGGCCCGGAGAGGGCAGGCGAAGGCGAAGGGACCAGCTGTAGGTCTGGTCACAAGAGGTCTGGTCACAGGTGCTACAGCTCCCGGAAACCCCTGCCAAGCACTAGAACCCGGACCCACTTGTTGACAGTGAGACCAGGGCGCGGGAGCAGGCGGACTTGGCGTGAGCTACGCATCCGGAATCCCCTACCGTTCTCCCCGGCCCCCTAAATCTCTGCAAGCCGACAGGTACTGCGCGCGTGAACACCAAGACCTCGCTTCCCGCGGGGCACGTGCGGCTTCTTCCCACATCGAGCGCAGTTGCGGAACAGGTTGATCAGCGCGACAGGAAAAGAAAAAGAAAAACCACAGGAACTCGAGTCACACAGACGCCCTTCACGAGCGAGCGTCACGCTCTACGCATCGAGCCGGTCGGCGGAAAAGGAGCCCCCTAGGCGGGTGTCAGGAGAGAGCGAGTCCCTAGAGGCCGCTCAGGCATCCGGAACCGCGAGGACTGTCTGTGCTTGTCACTCCCTGAGAGCCAAGTAGGCAGATGACCGACAGGGAAACCGAGGCTGGGAAAAGAGTGTGTGCTTCGCGCTAGCGGCACACGGTGCGAAAGCTGGACTGGAATGGAACACCTGTGGGTTTCCTTGTGGTTTGGCCTCAGAGCCCAGAGAATCGCCCCGGCTAGGAGAGGTGGGAGGCGCGGAGTAGGAGGGCGGTGGCTGCAGGCAGCTCTGGGTAATGAAGAATCGTCCCCCTTCCAATGACTCCACTCTAGCCTTCCCAGTGGAGCCTTGGGTCTTGCAAATTTCTCGGAGGACAGCAACCAGCAGGAGGAGCAGCGCTGGGGAAAGGATCGCGCCCTTCCCTGGTGGTCTAGTGGCTAGGATTCGGCGCTTTCACCGCCGCGGCCCGGGTTCGATTCCCGGTCAGGGAACACCTTTTGCCTTGTCTAGGTCTCCGCCCGAACGCGCTTCCCCTTGTCCCTCGCTGCGACGTCCACAAGAACAAGAGCTCTGAACCGGCTGTGGCCAGCTGCTGCAGGGCTGCTGCAGAGGGCGACTCCACAACACTCACCCTGGCTACTCAAGAGATTTTCCGCCTCCCCTTCTCCCTTCTCACCTCGACCCAACTTAACACTTCACTTCCTATGGCTCTTTTGGAACAGAAAGGACCAAACCAAAATAACTTTGAAACAACCAAGAGGTTGCAAGGACAGGAAAATGGTACCTCCTTCACGGACCCTCACCTCTTCGCCTCCCCCACCCCCACCTTTGCGTCCTCGCTCTCTTTCCATGGTTATCCAATCCCCCCACCAGTGGACAGGCACTCCCAGACACCCCAACGTCCTTTGGTTGATGGCTGCCGCCCTTCCTTCAGGGGGTGTCCCTCCAAGCCGAGTCTTCAGGACCAGGGGAGGGCTTTGTCCCCTCACCGAGACCCCTCTTGTCTCTTCAGGAGCTGAACACCCCAGTGGCTTCAGACTGGTAGAGACGTTTCAGGTGGAGTTCGGTTGGGCTTTCCTGGACAGGGGAAAAGGTGCCCCCCCCCCCCCATGCTCTGAATGTGCCTCATTTGTCATCCAGCCAGCAGAGGCTGCCCTCCTGGTTCCTCCTGGTTGCTTGGGTGCACAGTGGGGTCTTGGGTCAGCCTGAGCTCCAGAACAACCTCCTTTCCAGAAGAGGAAAACCCTGCAGGGAAGCCAGCTGCCCCCTAGATTCTGCCTGGCTCCGAGAGCCAGCGCTGTTGGGGTCCTGGCATAAAGTGTAAGATCTGGAATCCCACACCTGTCATCTCCCGCCTAAACCTCTAGGTGCTGACAGGTACAGCGAGTCAGACCAAAGGCGTGTGGCAGGCTGAGGGGGAGCAGGTGGAAAATGACCAAAGGAGAGGGGGAAATTCTCCAGAGTCTTCCAGAACTCTCTGGATGGCTGCCCTGTGACAATGGCTCTTAGACTTGTCTTGTTCTGGCCTTGACTTGGGCCCTGCTCCAGTTTGAATCCAACCACAGGCATACTGATTGTGGAGCATCTTCAGTTGTGCCGGCCCCAAACTTCAGTAGGGACTGTGCTTCCATTTCCAGGATCCCGATGGAGTCCAAGGATGCAAGGGATGGGATATCCCCCGCCTGCCACCCCACCCCACGTTACCTCGCCAGGTATTTCCTTTCTAGCTGATTCTCCAGTTCTCCAACTCTAACGGAGAAGAAAATGTTCTGCTGCAGATTTAATGTGTGTTCGCAGTGCTGGGCACAAGGGAAGAAAGAAAAATACTTGTTGGTAATAAGGATTAATCTTGACTACCTTAAACACTTTAAGGAATGCTAATACTTGAGATATGGTGGCCCGTGGCCAGGCCGGGAAAATGTCAGTGCTGTGTTCCATTTCTATCAAGATGACTGACTGTTTGGAAGCATCATTATCAGTCTAATGATTTTGGCCTAAATGCGATCCTATATCGGCTGCTAGATTTTCTGGTAATGTAGAAAATGTTGGCAGCATTGTGTCTGAGTTTAGAGAAGTCCTGGATTTATTTTCTCTTCCAAATCCTGAAGAATATGAATCTTTTCAAATTTTCTATCCTGGTTTCATTGGTCAAATAAGCAAATGTTACTTCCTATAAAGATTTAAGCTCATAAAAGTTTAAAACTACATGTCAAGTAAATTGAAGATATGTTGTGAGCTGGGGATGTAGCTCAGTGTTAGAGCCCTTCCCTAGCATGGGTGAAACCCCAGGTTCCATCTCCAGCACTGCCCAAAACCTATTTCATTCTACATTAATATCTTTAAAAATGAAGATTGAAACATAGTTCTGGACATTATGCTGACCATATTATCACACTTAGCAGTTTGGGACAAATCTTCAAGGAATCATCGTGTAATAGGTGATACCAGCATGCATTCATGTATGGCACGTTCGCTCAACTGCAGATTTAACATGTATATTATCTTTTAGTTCTTTGATACTAAATGCTCTTAAGTCATTTATAACCTTGATTGCCTGGAGAATTTCTAATGAAGAGTGAAAAACCAAACACCGTTTTTGTATACATCTGACTCTTGTTTGTATAGATTACAGCATGGCCATCATGTAAAAGAGTAACGAGGAAATGTGGGTCCCTTCAGGGCACGTTGGTGAGCACGGTCGTCACTGTGTCTTCCTGAAGTCGGAAAGCTTAAGCAGTGGTCTGCTCCAGGATCTAAGGAGCAGTTACTAGAGTGAGGCCCGCCGTATCCCCAAGATGCATGTTCATTTAAAACAAAAATCCGCTGACTCTTGGTTGCCCGCCTCCCTCAGTTTTCTGTGCCTATGAAGGAATAGAAGTTGATAACTTTGTTTGAGTTTGGCACTAATGTGGATGCTTCAAATACCATGTAAGTCTAAGACTCGTGTGGAGAACATTTCAAAGACCAAGGCAGATTGAGGTGCCCCAACCTACGAGGCGGAGAGGGTGTGAGAGGTGGGGATTCAGTCACCTGTACCTCCATGCCACGTCTACCTCCATGCTGCACCGTGCCACTTGCTACATCCTGCAGTTTACCTGCCGAGACCTGCAGTTCTCATTAGAGTGGAATACTAAAGTGGTATATTCCAATGATCCCTAACTCCCTCTCTTTCCCCTCAACATTTTTGTTCTTCTCCTAAGCCCCCTGTTTTCTGGCCACTGTTTATGCCTATCCTTTAAATGACCCGATTCTTATGAGAAGGCTTGTTACCATGACAGCACCAATCTAAGTTCTTTTTTTCAAATTATTTTTAGTTGTAGATGGACCTTTACTTTATTCATTTATTTATATGCGGTGCTGAGTATCGAACCCAGTGCCTCACACATGCGAGGCAAGTGCTCTACCACTGAGCCACAATCCCAGCCCCCCAATCTGAATTCTCGACGGACAAGCCTTTACCCTTGTGCTTTTGCCTTGAACACTTGTTCAAAACCTGTGAGGCCCCAGAGCACATTGCAGTCGGTCAGAAATTTGTGTGTCCTGTGTTGCAACTCTCACCAGACAAATACGCTCTCTTTGTTCCTTAGTCGTGTTGTGCCTCAACTTCTCTGAAGTGCCTATACGTACAACGAGGAGTGGCCCTGTACGATACTTATGCAAAATGCAAGATACTGGGGACGTTTCATCAATTTACCAAAGGAGTTGTTGCAGTCATCGACCGTTCACCTACCTTGTATGGTGTGTGCGTTGACTTATTTTTGATATTCGGTGGTTCTCAGAAACCTCACAGCAGAGCCGGGCCTGGGAGTCGCCACCGCCACAGCTAGGGTCGGGAACCCTATAGCCAGCAGACACAGGACATAATGTCACCCCTAGTTCTGCTAGCCATGTGCTTCTGGAAAATAGAGCTAATAAAGCATACTTATCCACGAGATTCAGAACCATTCCTGGCCTTGGCTTTAGGATCGTCTCTGTTCCCTGGGCAATACCAAAATCAAGAGGACAGTAAAGGCCTATGACAAACAGTTCTCTAGAGAGATTCTAAAGCATTTTGGAGATTTCCGACAGACTGAGGCAAAGTGTGTGGCTTAGGAAGCAGATCTAAGAGGACCTTCCATTCCTCGAGTCAAATTGGGTATTATCACATTATCTCAGTCATAAAGGGATCACTAAAAGTCAACCAAGCCGGGCACAGTGGCACATGCCTGTAATTCCAGAGGCTTGGGATGCTGAGGCAGGAGGAATGCAAGTTCAAAGCCAGCCTCAAGCTTCAGTGGTTAAGCGCCCCTGGGTTCACTGCTTGGTTTAAAAAAAAAAAAAAAAAAAAAAAACCCAAACAAGTGGTGGAGGAAAAGCAAGATTGGGTAGGGGAAACGTTCCCAGGCATGGCTGAGTGTGGGTCTGCTCATCAGTGCTGCATCTGGATTCCAGGCAGTCAGGTTGGTGTTTGTTCAGCTTTGGGGAATAGGGAAGTTAGGAAGTGCAGATGAAAATTTCCTCTCTCCACATGCCTGTTGCTACTTCCCTGATTGCTATGATCAGGGACACAGATACCAAGATGCCAACTCCTGCGGAAGGAACAGATCAACAATCTGCGAGAAGCCCTATGCCGTCTTCATGGGATTGCTCCGCACATCCCTGCAACACGGCCACGATGAAGATCAACCCAGAAATTTGTGACATGTCACTTTAGTGAGTACCAGGGGCCCTTTACCACTGAGCTACATCCCCAGCCCTTTTCATTTTTCAGCCTGAGACAGGGTCTTGCTAAGACAATGAGGGCCTTGCTAAATTGCCGAGACTGGCTTCAAACTTGCAATCCTCCTGCCTCAGCTTCTCCAGTCACTGGGTTGACAGGTGTGGACCATCATGAGAGTTTTCTTAACTCTTAGCAGGACTATCTGGGAATTCGTCATCTATTTTCATTTTCTATGGAAAATACTCATGGCTCTCGGTCCATCTGGGATCATCAGGGAAGGTGTTTTCATTTTGCTTTTGGAGATGAAATTCACATACTACAACATTCATCATGTTTTTGAGTATATTCACAGAGTTATGCGACCATCCGCACCATCTAGTTCCAGAGCATGTCCATCATCCTGGCAAGAAGCCATTTCCCCTCCCTCCAGCCCCTGGCAACTCCCGATCTACTTTGTCTCCATGGATTTCCCCATTCTGGGCATTTCCTACTAGTAGGATCATCTGACATGTGGCTGCCTTCTTTCACACTGAATAGCGTTTCCAAGGTTCATGCATGTTGCAATGCAAATCACTACCCAATTTTTTTTTTTTTTTTTTTTTTTTTTTTTACGGCCGAATCATGGAATGTTGTGCAGATGTGCCACATTTGGTTATCCATTCATCCGTTGAATGGCACTTGGGTTGTTTCCAACTTTGGCTGTTTTCAATGGGACTGCTCTATACACGTTTTTGTGTGGAGACATTTTCAGTTGTTTTGGGTATCTACTTAAGAGTGACTTGCTGAATCATATGGCAGCTCTACGTCCAACTTTCTTTAAGAACTGCCAAGTTGTCTTCCACATCAGTTGCACAATTTTATATTTTCCTCCAGCAATGTATGAGGATTCCGAATTCCCCACATCCTTGCCGCCACCTGTTATTGTCTGCTTGGCTTGTTTGTTTTATTGTGATCCTAAGTGGGTGAGATGGTGGTTCATTATGCTTTTGTCTTGCATATCCTTAATGCCTAATCATGTGGATGGAGTACTTGTATGTATGCTTCTTGGCCACTTACATACCTTCTTTAGATACATCTATCTATAAGACCTTGGGTTTGTTTTAAAAACTGGCTTATGTGTCTTTTAATTGTTGAGCTGTCACTTTTTTTCTTTATTCCCTTATCAGTTATATGAGCTGCAACTATTTTCTCTTTTCCTGTGGCATGTCTTTTCATGTCTTTACTCATGTCTCTTCAAGCACAAATTTTGACGAACACTTGACCCCTTTTATTTTTCATGTCTATGTCCTTGGTATTATATCCAAGAAAACAATGAAGTTTTACACTTATATTCTCTTTTGAGAAATTCAGTTGTTACATTTAGCATCTAGAGTTCATTTTCATATAGGGCACAAGGTAGGGATCCAGGTTCATTCTTTTGCTTGTGGATATCCACTGTCCAGGCACCATCTGTTGGAGAGACAGATTCCTTTGCAAGCTCATCCATTCGCTTCAGTGGTTTTGTGTCCATCTTGGGGCAGGGAGTCCTGGAAGGTCAACAAACCTACAAAGACAGCTTTACTTCGTTCTTTCCAATATGGTTGTCTTCCCCACCTCATCTTTTTGCCTAACTGCCTATCAAATCCTCAACGCGACCGTGTTCAATAAAAGTGTCTCATACCAGTATAGAGGAGAGAATTCAAAATGAGCAATAGAACAGCTGCGGTTATTAAACTGCGCCAAATACATGATGCTCAAACACTGCAATCTCTGCTTTTGTTGCTGCAGAGAATTAAGGCAGAGATCCATTATTTAAAGCCCCAATCGAGCCACTGACCTGAACAGAGCAGGAACTGTGATGGAAGAACTTCATGGTTTACTGGGCTCAATGGTCCTGAGTCCCCCTGCTGAGATCTACAGCAAGGAACAAGGGCAGGAGCAGGACAAACTTTTTTTTTTTTTTTTTTTTTTTGGTGCCGGGGATTGTACTCCAGGGTACTCGACCACTGAGCCACATCCCCAGCCCGATTTTGTGTTTTATGTAGAGACAGGGTCTCACTGAGTTCCTCAGCGCCTCGCCCTTGCAGAGGCTGGCTTTGAACTCGCGATTCTCCTGTCTCAGCCTCCCTAAGTGCTGGGATTACAGGCTTGTGCCACCGCGCCCGGCTGAGAAACATTTCTTGAAGGATGCCTATCCATCCCACAGTGCCCAGGTGGCCGGGGCCGCCAGGTTCAACCTGAAGGAGCAACAGGCATCGATGTGGTTTGTGAAGGGGCAGGCCTCACACTCTCGCTGGGCCCCATACTCCAAACCTTCCCAAGTACCGGCCAGATGGAGTCCCCACGCCCCAGGCTTAGCGTCCTCTCCTACATCTTCAGACTGCCCCAGCTCCAGCCGGCTTCTACCTGCGCAGACCCCGAGGCAACTGGCGGCTTAAGTGACAGTCCTTGGGATTTCTTCCCAGAGGACAACCCAGCTTCTCCAATCAAGTCCAGGCCTGTGGGTGCCCAGGCGCAGCGCCCAGGAGGGCGTCCCAGCAGCCACAAGCCAGCCTCCGAGCCCCAGAGCCTCCGACCTCTCAAGGGCAAGGCCCCGCAGGCCCTAGAAGCCTTTGAGAGACTTTTGGTCTCTGCCTCGACATCTGCCTACCTGGAGGAAGATGACTTTGAGGACAAGGACAAATTGGGTCCAGGAGATTACAGAATATATGTGGCTTTCGCACCTGCCACATTCTGCAGGCCCCGCGGGTCCTCACGCTGGCTACTTTTGGGCCTAATGGTTGTCCCCACCTGTCATTTGAGTCACCTGGGCGCATGTCTGGGTTTCCAGCCTAGGAGTGGAATGGGTGTTCCTGGGTGCACTTCCTTCTGTTGGTGCTGCCAACCAGCTATCTAGGGGGCTGTGCCGGGCGCCCTCAGAACACTCAGTATTGTGGGGCTGTGACATTACTCCTCTGCCGGCTTGTGTCCTCCCTGAGGTTTTGATCTATTTCCCTGATGACTATTAATACATTCTGGCATGTTAATTGATTTTTTAAAAATATTTTCTAAGTTGTAGTCAGACACACTATATTTATTGATTTTTATGTGGTGCTGAGGATGGAACCCAGTGCCACACACAGGCCAGATGATCGCTCTATTACTGAGCCACAACTGCAGCCTCTTAATTGATTATTTTTTGGGAGGGGGATACTAGGGATTGAACTCAGGGGCACTTTACCACTGGGGTACATCCCCAGCCCTCTTTACTCTTTTATTTTGAGGCGGGGTTTCCCTAAGTTGCTTAGGGCCTTGCTAAGTTGCCGACGCTGGTCTCAAACTTGCCATCCTCCTGCCTCAGCCTCCCCAGCCTCTGAGATGACAGGTGTGGCCCTGTGTATTCTCTTATCAGTTTTCTCCACTCGCTTCTGCTTATCCTATCCTGTACTCCTGGCAATTACAGTGCCTCCGTTCTTTTCTCATCTGTATGTTTTCATTAGTAGTGTTTGTTTCTTCATTGTCAATTTTAGTACTTTTCAAATTACTTGTGAGGACCCTGATTATTTTTTTCATTTCTAGCCATGAAAGACTGATGATATGTCCTAAAACACAGTAAATCATTACAGATTTAAATGACAGAAAAGCCCCAATGGAAAGAGAATTCAAAAGGAAAGGCCTCACCTTCCCTGTCTTTTATTGTGGTCAGTGCCAGATAGAAGGCCTCCACCCGCCAGCGTGGGTGGGTTGCTGCATCCTTGACTTTGCCTGAGGGGTGGTCAGCACCACGGTCAGCACCTTCGGGTCATTTTTAGCCCAACTTCCCACCCTCCCCTGAACCAGGAATCCAGAATGAGGTGTGAAAACAAGAAGGAGCAGAATCTCTCAAGTAGATGTGGCGGGTTTGTGCTGCTATGGGCCGCCAGGAGATCTGAGAGACCGGAGCCAGTGAAAAATGGAAGAGAAGAGGGTAAGACCTCATTTTCCGCTTCTCCAGGATGCCCGTTAAGTTGCACCAAATGTCCAGAGCCCAGATGAGCATAAGCCGCCCGCTCCCCTGGGAAAGTCTTTCCCAAATGGGTTGATTTTTGGAACACATACATTTCAAAAATGGCAAGAAAGATGTGTACCAGAATTGCCACGAGAGTGGAGAAATGGACATGCTTATGAATGTGACTGGTGAATTTTCTTTGTAGGGCGGGAATGACCAAAATTAGAGACAGGCAAATTCTTTGATCTGGCAATTGCATTTCCCGACTTTGATCCTAGAGGAAACCCAGAAGTGATGAGAGATGAATGGATAAGGATGTTCCCACAGCAGTAATAACTGTGATAATAAAAACTGTGGCCAAATTCACGTCCATTGATTTTAAATGAGTAATGTTTCATCCATTCCACAAATGGACATGTGATTATTCGAAAGGATGATGCAGATAATAATAGTGTTGTTGGGGCCATCTCTAGTAACAACAACAACAACAACAGTGGTGGTGGTGGCAGCGGTGGCTAATGCTTATGGAATATTTACTGTGTGTCAGTATTACCCTGGGTTCAATGTGTCACCCAGAGGTCTGAATCACGCTTGGGACAGCCCACGAGCAAAGCTCTCCTCCTGGGCCACTTTACAAGGCAGAAATGTAGGCACAGACAATTTCAATGACATGTTGAAGTCTCACCCCGAGCAATCAGCGAGGATTCCCACTCCAGTCTCTGGCTTGACCACAGAAGAGTGCTAGGTTCTCTTGTTCTTCTCACAAGGGACTGTCAGTTTCTCCAATATATGCAGACTTAAAAACCAGCCTGGAGGAACTGGCAGGGTGCAGGCGGGTAGGTGTCTCTAGGCTTTGGGATATATATGTTCTGGACTTCCAGAGTGAAATCCTTTGTGAACATCTTTTATTTTCCTAACAACACTTGTAGCATTCAGGCAGGATTTTCTCGTATAGCTTGAAGCAGAAGGGCCTCAAAGGCTTGAAGGCAACTAGATGTGGACACAAGAAGCCTGGAAAAGAATACACTTACGATGTTATACGCTACACCTCTGAGTGATACAGAACGACTGATCTTCAGTTATTTGTGACCAAATGCCCTAACCAATTGCACCACAAAGTGGCACATGGCAGGAGTCTAATGATGTATGCCACAGGACTTGCCTCTCTCCCCAGGCTGGGCATCCCCTCTCTTTGTCCTCCAGGCCACTTGCAGAAGCCAGGGGGCCCAGCGACACAAGAGCCCAGAAGTCGCCAGTCTGGGCACGTTGGTGAGTTGACGTCAGGCCCCTGGGAGTAGGGCTCCATCTCAGGAACATCCGGTCCAGGACCTTCCCTGCTGTGCTTCATTTACTGCACCCAGTGCTAGATCCCGGGGCCCGGGCCGATGGGGGGCACATACCTGTTGAGATCCAGATGTGAGCGGTGTGGGGCAGGTTCTTGGGATTTGCTCAGCAGGCAGCATCTCACCTCCAGTGAGGACTGGCTCCTGGTAAGCACCCAACGATGTAGACGAGTGAAGGCACTCTAATGCAGCGTCCCGAGAGGCATCAAGAACTCAGCCCTGTGAACATAGAGTCCTAGAGCTGTCACAGGTTTGGGAATCAGAATAAATGGGTTAATTACCAGCCCTCTTACTTGTCAGTGTTGTGGATTGCAGGTTTGAACTGTTGGAAAAACTTGTTATAGACTTCTTATTATAAAGATTAAATGAGGTAATACACACAAAGTATCTGGCATGTTTTGATTTAGTGACTCAACTAGTATATGCTATTTTTCTATCCTTTTTCATTGTTTTGGTATTGGAGGAAAAGGACAAACAATTTAGAAAATGACCCCTTTTGAGTGGTTAAATATAAAAGTTATGTAGGATTATGATCTACATCAATTCTCAAAACAATAATATAGTATTGACATGGAAAGAGATTCGTGTTATGTTAACAACTGACAAAAGCAGATCATAAAATATTGCATTTAGTGTGGTTTCATTTTCACAGATACATGTTTACGTATCAAAAAACAAAACAAGCAACAAGAAACTCCACTTCAGACGTCCAGCTTTTGGTCCTCAGAGTCATTCTGATGCTGGAGAGAGGAAAACAAGTTTTGCAAAGGCGGGCATTCTTTGTGATGTTTATTCTGAGAGTGAATTTAGAATCAGGGAAGGGTCTGGATTATGGGAAAGCCTAAGGGACACCATCTGGAAGGACCTTGTCACCCCGTTGGGTTACCAGGGCTTCCTCTCTCAGTAGGCAGCGAGGAAAATGACCCTGATAGCTGAAGTGGGAGAGAGGAAAGTAGTAAGGTGGGATGGAGTGTGAGGGGGATACAGAGAGACAGAGATGGACAGATGGACAGGAGGGGAGTAGATACGCCACATGTGGGGATTTAGTTGTCAAAGCCAATGAGTTGAGGTTTCCTTGTGTGGTTTGATGGGGAGAGGGAACCAGCGACTCTAAGGATCCAGGTCTGCATAAGATTGTGTTGTCACGTGCAAGGTACTATGGCTTTGGTGATTTGCCTCAAGTGAGAGCACCGTGGCAGAAGAAAGCAAACACCATGAAGGAATGACATGGAGACGGTTAGTACGCTCATTCACCCTTGCACAGTCGGGAGAACTAGGTTGTTTGCACCCCACAAAGAGAAAATGCAATTCATAAGGACGAAAGAAGAGGAACAAAGGTCTGGGACCAGTGATCCTCCCCCTCCCTCTATCAGATAAGCTGCTTGGAAGGAGGCAAGGTGGGGTCATCCCAGCCAGTCTTCCCTGGACCCCAGGTAGATTGCCAGGAAAACAAAACAAAACAACAATGACGATGATGACGACGACAAAAACCCAACAAGTACAATTATTGGAAGACTCTCTAAGAATCTTGGAAGTGTAGCCGCTGATCGATCACATGCACAGATTGTCTTGGTAATGTCTACCACGCTTTTGTCTTGTACCTCTCTCTAACTGAAATTGGGAGGGCACCACTCCCCTCACTAGAATACCAGGCAGATGTTTAGAATGTTTACTGTGCTGGCAAAAGGAGGGGAAAAAAGTTTGAGTTTGAGTTTGAAAATACACCGGAATAACAGCTGTCACATCTGTAAAAGCCAAATTGAGAGCATATAAAGAGATGCCTTCAGTTTCTGGAGAAGCCTTATGTACTCTCCTGCTGGAAATCTCCCTCTGCCCCTGCAAGAAGAAGAAGGAGAAGGAGGAGAAGAGGAAGGGAAAGAGGAAGGAAGGAAACTGGCAAACTGAGATTATAGGACCCTAGAAATCAGGCATCCAAGGACAGCAACACCTGTGAGACAAAACACGCAAGGAGAGCCCTATCACTGCTTCTGCATATTGCCTTCCGAGAGTTCCCAGGCTGGACACCAGGAAGGGGGTCTGAGGCCGACTCCCTGGATTGAGATGTAGCTGACCATCGGTGGAGAGCCCGCAGGACAAAGCTCCAGCAATGAGAGATGGATAGACAGAGAATCCAGGAATATGGAAAGGATCTCCCTCACGAGTGCAGCACAGTGGTGACCAGTATATGCTCGTGAAAAAACTGCCCTCACCTAAGAAAAGGAACTTCCGGAAGGAGTATGGAACTGTACCTGTTATTCACATGGGGCAGGAATTCACACTTGCTCCCACAAACAAGACTGGAACACTCATAGTCTATGGAGCATTGGGTAGGATCCTCAGAGAGGTCTTGCCTGGGTAGTGGGAATAATCAGCCTGAGAACTGACCTATCTTAAAAGACTATCAAAGTAAGACCTGAAAGGTGTAGACTGATTCCAATTCATTCAACTGGTGTTCCAGTAAATTAGCTAGCTAACTAACTAACTAATTAATTAACCCAAGCTCTATAGGACTACCAAAATAGCCAGTGTACAAGAAGCTAAACTTCACAACGTCTGGCATGTAATCAAAGACTACCAGGCCTGCCAAGGAGCGGAAGTCCATGACTCGTAACGAGGGGAATAACCAATCAGTTGAAAATGAACCCAAACTGACATGATGGTAAAATTCACAGAGAACAGTTTAAAAGTTGTTATGATTGTTAGGACCAGAGAACTCAACAGAGACATGGAACATTTTTAAATGACCCAAATGAAACTTCAGAGATGAAATATACAATGTCAGAAATGATAAATTCACCGGAAGGGGTTACCAGCTGGTCACATGTTGCAGAACACACGATCACAGAACGTAAAGCCATGAACAACTGAAAATGACCCAGATGCAACTAAAGGCCAAATGAATGGATCAACACTGAACCACAGGGCGACCTGAAGAAGCATCACGCAGGAGAAACTGGAGTCCTGGAAAAGGGAGGGGAGAGGAGAAGGGTAACTCTTTCAAGCAATGTTCGCAACATCACAAAAAAAATTATAAAGCAAATGATCCAAGGAGCTGGCAAAACCCAGGCACAAGAAACTGGAAGAAAAGGAAGGCGAGACACATTATAATCAAATCCAGGGAAAAGAAGAAACATCTTAGAAAAACATTTGACCCTTTAAGCCAAAGTAATAACAATGGTTTGTGGGGTTTATGACATTCGAAGAAGCTAAATGTGCGACAACGCTAGCATAAAGGCTGGAAGTGGAAGTATAATATCACTCGAAGGAAGGGTGTGGTCATTTTAAGGGAAACCCTAAAACGTTCACAAAAATAAAGGAGTGAGCCAGGCGTGTTGGCGCTCTCTAGAGGCTGAAGCAGGAGGAAATTGTAGTCCCAACAACTCGGGAGTCTGAAGCAGGAGGATCCCAAGTTCGCGGGCAGCCTCAGCAATTTAGCCAGGCCCCCAGCAATTTACCGAGACCCTGTCTCAAAATTAAAAGTTAAAAAAGGGCTGGGAGCCGGGTGCAGTGGCGCACGCCTGTAATCCCAGTGGTTCGGGAGGCTGAGACAGGAGGATTGCGAGTTCAAAGCCAGCCTTAGCAACAACGAGGTGCTAAACAACTCAGTGAGATCCTGTCTCTAAATAAAATACAAAATAGGGCTGGGGATGTGGCTCAGTGGCCAAGTGCCCCTGAGTTCAATCCCGGTACAAAAAGGGGGGGGGGGGGGGGGGGTTGTACGTCGGTGGGTAAATCTCCCCTGGGTTCGATCCCCAGTGCCTGAATAAATACATTAAGAGTGAGTTACAGCCTATCAGCCAAAAAAAAAAAAAAAGAAAAAAAGAAAAAAAAAAAAGAATGAAATGACTAAAAAGCCACATACACATCATGGTAGAGCAACTGGTCTTCCAGGACCTCTAGCCTACAGAAATGCTTGGATGAGTGATCAAACACGTGTGCAAGAAGGATGACTGCAGCATTATTTGTAACTATAAAATCATACAATCAAATCTATTTCAAATGTAAACGGCTCAATAAATCATACAAACAACAAAGTGGAAGGAACGCCTTTGTTCAAGGGGATTCAGAGGTAACGGTGACGATTTCGCTTTTTCAAGGATACCCGGGTGCCTAGACACCTGGGTTCCTCGCTCGCTCTTTGAAGGGATCCCAGAGGACCATGGTGTACGTCCTCCTGACGCGCACAGGCCACGCAGAGGAGGGCAATGCAGGTTTCGCTCTGCCTAGATGTGTAACGACGTGCTCATTACTGATGACATGCTCATTAGAACAACGGTCAGTTTGCCGGGAGTGGTGGCGCGCGACTGTATCCCAGGATCGCAAGTTGGACGCCAGTCTCAGCAATGTATGGGGCCCCTGTCTCAAAATAAACAGAGGGCTGCGGGTGTAACTCGGTGGTCAACCGCCCCTCGGTTCCACCCCCGGAACCAAAGTAAGGAAAGAATCAGCCAGCTCTACTTTGGGTGAGCTTGAACCGCCAACCTCGTGGTTTACAGCTCAACGCTCTAACCCATCGAGCCACAGACGAGCAAACAAGGCACAGCTCCGCTCCACAGGGTGCAAGCCTTTATTCGACGCTAGGCGGAGCCACCGCCTTTTGCGCAACTGGGCAGGCTCCAAAGTCTCGGAAAACCAGAGTGAGCCCAAGCTTTAGCGCAGGCACAGCAGAAACCCAGGCATCGGGGGATTTCGAGGCCAGAAGAGCAGCCAAATGGCCTTCGCCTTGCCCTGCCCCCGGCTGCTTCAGCAGCCGGCGTCCTGGAGACGCCCCGGTGCGCGACTCTCCGGGCCTGAACGGCGTGGAGCCACAGGGTAGCTGAGCACCGAGTGGGCTCCCTTCTTCGCTCGGCTTTCCGCCGACCGTCTGCGCGGCTTGCGCTCCCCTCGCTCAACTTGGCCGCGGGCGGAGAAAGGGTGGCGGGCGGTGTCGTGGAGCCAAAGGAGGGAATGCCAAGAGGCGGGAGAGAAGCAGGGGAGGCGGAGGGCAGAGAGGTTCGGCAGAATTTGAGCAGATGGGAATTGTTTTCATCCTGCGTGCAATGGGGGGAAGGGAGAGGAAAACCGAGAGCGCGCACCAGAGAAGGCACAAGTACCTGTAGCTACACGGGAGCAAAGCAACACAATAAGTGGATTGGATTCCCGTCAAACAGGACGAAAGCGAGGCCCAGCCTTTGTAGCCGGGCCTGTGGCGCGCCGTGATCGTATAGTGGTTAGTACTCTGCGTTGTGGCCGCAGCAACCTCGGTTCGAATCCGAGTCACGGCAGTGTAGGCTGGATCTGCAGGCTTTAACTTTTGCTTTCTGTTCAGTTCAACTCAGATTCAATGTTACTGTGGTCTTTTTAATGCCAGAGTTCCAGTTACTCTGGAGTCCGAAAAGAGGATTACTTCAGTGCACCCGTTCAGGACGTGTCTAGGCGATTTAGCGGAAACCCCCATATAAAAAAAATTAAAATGAAAAAATTAAAAAGCCAGGATTGGGGTCCGGAGGATTACAATAAGTCTGGGAAAAGAAAAGCGGAGGGTCTTTCTTATCACTAGATTTTCTCTACAGGAGATCATAAAGGGACTCTTTAGGTTGAAATGAATTTCAGCTGATTCATACAGGGAAGTGTCAAGGTTCTTGGATTTGCATTTTACACTATGTGAAATATGCTTCAATTATTTCTTGTTAGCATTAAAAGCTGGGAGGCGGTACATAAAGACGAGCAGCTGTAGACGACTATAACGACTTTGGACTTTGAACTCATTTAAAAATCCGTACCGTTTAGCATTAAAAACGCCTCAGTAACGTGAGAAATTGAGAGCCGCTCCGAGCACTGGTTCGCATTGGTGTACGCTATCCACGCGGCCCACGAGGCCATTTTCAAAAGCGTACTGAGGAGACACGAAGTGAGCAGGGTCAGGGTTCCCTTGGTCAGTGCGACAAGGGAGTCTGCCTCCCTTGTCGCGACCCGCCTGGTGCGTGCTGGCCTGTGGAAAGCCCTAGCGTGTGGTTGTCAGAAAGAGCGCAGCCAATCTGAGTTGAACTGAACAGAAAGCAAAAGTTAAAGCCTGCAGATCCAGCCTACACTGCCGTGACTCGGATTCGAACCGAGGTTGCTGCGGCCACAACGCAGAGTACTAACCACTATACGATCACGGCGCGCCACAGGCCCGGCTACAAAGGCTGGGCCTCGCTTTCGTCCTGTTTGACGGGAATCCAATCCACTTATTGTGTTGCTTTGCTCCCGTGTAGCTACAGGTACTTGTGCCTTCTCTGGTGCGCGCTCTCGGTTTTCCTCTCCCTTCCCCCCATTGCACGCAGGATGAAAACAATTCCCATCTGCTCAAATTCTGCCGAACCTCTCTGCCCTCCGCCTCCCCTGCTTCTCTCCCGCCTCTTGGCATTCCCTCCTTTGGCTCCACGACACCGCCCGCCACCCTTTCTCCGCCCGCGGCCAAGTTGAGCGAGGGGAGCGCAAGCCGCGCAGACGGTCGGCGGAAAGCCGAGCGAAGAAGGGAGCCCACTCGGTGCTCAGCTACCCTGTGGCTCCACGCCGTTCAGGCCCGGAGAGTCGCGCACCGGGGCGTCTCCAGGACGCCGGCTGCTGAAGCAGCCGGGGGCAGGGCAAGGCGAAGGCCATTTGGCTGCTCTTCTGGCCTCGAAATCCCCCGATGCCTGGGTTTCTGCTGTGCCTGCGCTAAAGCTTGGGCTCACTCTGGTTTTCCGAGACTTTGGAGCCTGCCCAGTTGCGCAAAAGGCGGTGGCTCCGCCTAGCGTCGAATAAAGGCTTGCACCCTGTGGAGCGGAGCTGTGCCTTGTTTGCTCGTCTGTGGCTCGATGGGTTAGAGCGTTGAGCTGTAAACCACGAGGTTGGCGGTTCAAGCTCACCCAAAGTAGAGCTGGCTGATTCTTTCCTTACTTTGGTTCCGGGGGTGGAACCGAGGGGCGGTTGACCACCGAGTTACACCCGCAGCCCTCTGTTTATTTTGAGACAGGGGCCCCATACATTGCTGAGACTGGCGTCCAACTTGCGATCCTGGGATACAGTCGCGCGCCACCACTCCCGGCAAACTGACCGTTGTTCTAATGAGCATGTCATCAGTAATGAGCACGTCGTTACACATCTAGGCAGAGCGAAACCTGCATTGCCCTCCTCTGCGTGGCCTGTGCGCGTCAGGAGGACGTACACCATGGTCCTCTGGGATCCCTTCAAAGAGCGAGCGAGGAACCCAGGTGTCTAGGCACCCGGGTATCCTTGAAAAAGCGAAATCGTCACCGTTACCTCTGAATCCCCTTGAACAAAGGCGTTCCTTCCACTTTGTTGTTTGTATGATTTATTGAGCCGTTTACATTTGAAATAGATTTGATTGTATGATTTTATAGTTACAAATAATGCTGCAGTCATCCTTCTTGCACACGTGTTTGATCACTCATCCAAGCATTTCTGTAGGCTAGAGGTCCTGGAAGACCAGTTGCTCTACCATGATGTGTATGTGGCTTTTTAGTCATTTCATTCTTTTTTTTTTTTCTTTTTTTCTTTTTTTTTTTTTTTGGCTGATAGGCTGTAACTCACTCTTAATGTATTTATTCAGGCACTGGGGATCGAACCCAGGGGAGATTTACCCACCGACGTACAACCCCCCCCCCCCCCCCCCCTTTTTGTACCGGGATTGAACTCAGGGGCACTTGGCCACTGAGCCACATCCCCAGCCCTATTTTGTATTTTATTTAGAGACAGGATCTCACTGAGTTGTTTAGCACCTCGTTGTTGCTAAGGCTGGCTTTGAACTCGCAATCCTCCTGTCTCAGCCTCCCGAACCACTGGGATTACAGGCGTGCGCCACTGCACCCGGCTCCCAGCCCTTTTTTAACTTTTAATTTTGAGACAGGGTCTCGGTAAATTGCTGGGGGCCTGGCTAAATTGCTGAGGCTGCCCGCGAACTTGGGATCCTCCTGCTTCAGACTCCCGAGTTGTTGGGACTACAATTTCCTCCTGCTTCAGCCTCTAGAGAGCGCCAACACGCCTGGCTCACTCCTTTATTTTTGTGAACGTTTTAGGGTTTCCCTTAAAATGACCACACCCTTCCTTCGAGTGATATTATACTTCCACTTCCAGCCTTTATGCTAGCGTTGTCGCACATTTAGCTTCTTCGAATGTCATAAACCCCACAAACCATTGTTATTACTTTGGCTTAAAGGGTCAAATGTTTTTCTAAGATGTTTCTTCTTTTCCCTGGATTTGATTATAATGTGTCTCGCCTTCCTTTTCTTCCAGTTTCTTGTGCCTGGGTTTTGCCAGCTCCTTGGATCATTTGCTTTATAATTTTTTTTGTGATGTTGCGAACATTGCTTGAAAGAGTTACCCTTCTCCTCTCCCCTCCCTTTTCCAGGACTCCAGTTTCTCCTGCGTGATGCTTCTTCAGGTCGCCCTGTGGTTCAGTGTTGATCCATTCATTTGGCCTTTAGTTGCATCTGGGTCATTTTCAGTTGTTCATGGCTTTACGTTCTGTGATCGTGTGTTCTGCAACATGTGACCAGCTGGTAACCCCTTCCGGTGAATTTATCATTTCTGACATTGTATATTTCATCTCTGAAGTTTCATTTGGGTCATTTAAAAATGTTCCATGTCTCTGTTGAGTTCTCTGGTCCTAACAATCATAACAACTTTTAAACTGTTCTCTGTGAATTTTACCATCATGTCAGTTTGGGTTCATTTTCAACTGATTGGTTATTCCCCTCGTTACGAGTCATGGACTTCCGCTCCTTGGCAGGCCTGGTAGTCTTTGATTACATGCCAGACGTTGTGAAGTTTAGCTTCTTGTACACTGGCTATTTTGGTAGTCCTATAGAGCTTGGGTTAATTAATTAGTTAGTTAGTTAGCTAGCTAATTTACTGGAACACCAGTTGAATGAATTGGAATCAGTCTACACCTTTCAGGTCTTACTTTGATAGTCTTTTAAGATAGGTCAGTTCTCAGGCTGATTATTCCCACTACCCAGGCAAGACCTCTCTGAGGATCCTACCCAATGCTCCATAGACTATGAGTGTTCCAGTCTTGTTTGTGGGAGCAAGTGTGAATTCCTGCCCCATGTGAATAACAGGTACAGTTCCATACTCCTTCCGGAAGTTCCTTTTCTTAGGTGAGGGCAGTTTTTTCACGAGCATATACTGGTCACCACTGTGCTGCACTCGTGAGGGAGATCCTTTCCATATTCCTGGATTCTCTGTCTATCCATCTCTCATTGCTGGAGCTTTGTCCTGCGGGCTCTCCACCGATGGTCAGCTACATCTCAATCCAGGGAGTCGGCCTCAGACCCCCTTCCTGGTGTCCAGCCTGGGAACTCTCGGAAGGCAATATGCAGAAGCAGTGATAGGGCTCTCCTTGCGTGTTTTGTCTCACAGGTGTTGCTGTCCTTGGATGCCTGATTTCTAGGGTCCTATAATCTCAGTTTGCCAGTTTCCTTCCTTCCTCTTTCCCTTCCTCTTCTCCTCCTTCTCCTTCTTCTTCTTGCAGGGGCAGAGGGAGATTTCCAGCAGGAGAGTACATAAGGCTTCTCCAGAAACTGAAGGCATCTCTTTATATGCTCTCAATTTGGCTTTTACAGATGTGACAGCTGTTATTCCGGTGTATTTTCAAACTCAAACTCAAACTTTTTTCCCCTCCTTTTGCCAGCACAGTAAACATTCTAAACATCTGCCTGGTATTCTAGTGAGGGGAGTGGTGCCCTCCCAATTTCAGTTAGAGAGAGGTACAAGACAAAAGCGTGGTAGACATTACCAAGACAATCTGTGCATGTGATCGATCAGCGGCTACACTTCCAAGATTCTTAGAGAGTCTTCCAATAATTGTACTTGTTGGGTTTTTGTCGTCGTCATCATCGTCATTGTTGTTTTGTTTTGTTTTCCTGGCAATCTACCTGGGGTCCAGGGAAGACTGGCTGGGATGACCCCACCTTGCCTCCTTCCAAGCAGCTTATCTGATAGAGGGAGGGGGAGGATCACTGGTCCCAGACCTTTGTTCCTCTTCTTTCGTCCTTATGAATTGCATTTTCTCTTTGTGGGGTGCAAACAACCTAGTTCTCCCGACTGTGCAAGGGTGAATGAGCGTACTAACCGTCTCCATGTCATTCCTTCATGGTGTTTGCTTTCTTCTGCCACGGTGCTCTCACTTGAGGCAAATCACCAAAGCCATAGTACCTTGCACGTGACAACACAATCTTATGCAGACCTGGATCCTTAGAGTCGCTGGTTCCCTCTCCCCATCAAACCACACAAGGAAACCTCAACTCATTGGCTTTGACAACTAAATCCCCACATGTGGCGTATCTACTCCCCTCCTGTCCATCTGTCCATCTCTGTCTCTCTGTATCCCCCTCACACTCCATCCCACCTTACTACTTTCCTCTCTCCCACTTCAGCTATCAGGGTCATTTTCCTCGCTGCCTACTGAGAGAGGAAGCCCTGGTAACCCAACGGGGTGACAAGGTCCTTCCAGATGGTGTCCCTTAGGCTTTCCCATAATCCAGACCCTTCCCTGATTCTAAATTCACTCTCAGAATAAACATCACAAAGAATGCCCGCCTTTGCAAAACTTGTTTTCCTCTCTCCAGCATCAGAATGACTCTGAGGACCAAAAGCTGGACGTCTGAAGTGGAGTTTCTTGTTGCTTGTTTTGTTTTTTGATACGTAAACATGTATCTGTGAAAATGAAACCACACTAAATGCAATATTTTATGATCTGCTTTTGTCAGTTGTTAACATAACACGAATCTCTTTCCATGTCAATACTATATTATTGTTTTGAGAATTGATGTAGATCATAATCCTACATAACTTTTATATTTAACCACTCAAAAGGGGTCATTTTCTAAATTGTTTGTCCTTTTCCTCCAATACCAAAACAATGAAAAAGGATAGAAAAATAGCATATACTAGTTGAGTCACTAAATCAAAACATGCCAGATACTTTGTGTGTATTACCTCATTTAATCTTTATAATAAGAAGTCTATAACAAGTTTTTCCAACAGTTCAAACCTGCAATCCACAACACTGACAAGTAAGAGGGCTGGTAATTAACCCATTTATTCTGATTCCCAAACCTGTGACAGCTCTAGGACTCTATGTTCACAGGGCTGAGTTCTTGATGCCTCTCGGGACGCTGCATTAGAGTGCCTTCACTCGTCTACATCGTTGGGTGCTTACCAGGAGCCAGTCCTCACTGGAGGTGAGATGCTGCCTGCTGAGCAAATCCCAAGAACCTGCCCCACACCGCTCACATCTGGATCTCAACAGGTATGTGCCCCCCATCGGCCCGGGCCCCGGGATCTAGCACTGGGTGCAGTAAATGAAGCACAGCAGGGAAGGTCCTGGACCGGATGTTCCTGAGATGGAGCCCTACTCCCAGGGGCCTGACGTCAACTCACCAACGTGCCCAGACTGGCGACTTCTGGGCTCTTGTGTCGCTGGGCCCCCTGGCTTCTGCAAGTGGCCTGGAGGACAAAGAGAGGGGATGCCCAGCCTGGGGAGAGAGGCAAGTCCTGTGGCATACATCATTAGACTCCTGCCATGTGCCACTTTGTGGTGCAATTGGTTAGGGCATTTGGTCACAAATAACTGAAGATCAGTCGTTCTGTATCACTCAGAGGTGTAGCGTATAACATCGTAAGTGTATTCTTTTCCAGGCTTCTTGTGTCCACATCTAGTTGCCTTCAAGCCTTTGAGGCCCTTCTGCTTCAAGCTATACGAGAAAATCCTGCCTGAATGCTACAAGTGTTGTTAGGAAAATAAAAGATGTTCACAAAGGATTTCACTCTGGAAGTCCAGAACATATATATCCCAAAGCCTAGAGACACCTACCCGCCTGCACCCTGCCAGTTCCTCCAGGCTGGTTTTTAAGTCTGCATATATTGGAGAAACTGACAGTCCCTTGTGAGAAGAACAAGAGAACCTAGCACTCTTCTGTGGTCAAGCCAGAGACTGGAGTGGGAATCCTCGCTGATTGCTCGGGGTGAGACTTCAACATGTCATTGAAATTGTCTGTGCCTACATTTCTGCCTTGTAAAGTGGCCCAGGAGGAGAGCTTTGCTCGTGGGCTGTCCCAAGCGTGATTCAGACCTCTGGGTGACACATTGAACCCAGGGTAATACTGACACACAGTAAATATTCCATAAGCATTAGCCACCGCTGCCACCACCACCACTGTTGTTGTTGTTGTTGTTACTAGAGATGGCCCCAACAACACTATTATTATCTGCATCATCCTTTCGAATAATCACATGTCCATTTGTGGAATGGATGAAACATTACTCATTTAAAATCAATGGACGTGAATTTGGCCACAGTTTTTATTATCACAGTTATTACTGCTGTGGGAACATCCTTATCCATTCATCTCTCATCACTTCTGGGTTTCCTCTAGGATCAAAGTCGGGAAATGCAATTGCCAGATCAAAGAATTTGCCTGTCTCTAATTTTGGTCATTCCCGCCCTACAAAGAAAATTCACCAGTCACATTCATAAGCATGTCCATTTCTCCACTCTCGTGGCAATTCTGGTACACATCTTTCTTGCCATTTTTGAAATGTATGTGTTCCAAAAATCAACCCATTTGGGAAAGACTTTCCCAGGGGAGCGGGCGGCTTATGCTCATCTGGGCTCTGGACATTTGGTGCAACTTAACGGGCATCCTGGAGAAGCGGAAAATGAGGTCTTACCCTCTTCTCTTCCATTTTTCACTGGCTCCGGTCTCTCAGATCTCCTGGCGGCCCATAGCAGCACAAACCCGCCACATCTACTTGAGAGATTCTGCTCCTTCTTGTTTTCACACCTCATTCTGGATTCCTGGTTCAGGGGAGGGTGGGAAGTTGGGCTAAAAATGACCCGAAGGTGCTGACCGTGGTGCTGACCACCCCTCAGGCAAAGTCAAGGATGCAGCAACCCACCCACGCTGGCGGGTGGAGGCCTTCTATCTGGCACTGACCACAATAAAAGACAGGGAAGGTGAGGCCTTTCCTTTTGAATTCTCTTTCCATTGGGGCTTTTCTGTCATTTAAATCTGTAATGATTTACTGTGTTTTAGGACATATCATCAGTCTTTCATGGCTAGAAATGAAAAAAAT
Source organism: Geosciurus inauris (assembly GCA_004024805.1). NCBI lineage: Eukaryota > Metazoa > Chordata > Mammalia > Rodentia > Sciuridae > Geosciurus > Geosciurus inauris. Next base: position 26,877 of record PVHX01010677.1, on the reverse strand, counting down.
AATCAGGGTCCTCACAAGTAATTTGAAAAGTACTAAAATTGACAATGAAGAAACAAACACTACTAATGAAAACATACAGATGAGAAAAGAACGGAGGCACTGTAATTGCCAGGAGTACAGGATAGGATAAGCAGAAGCGAGTGGAGAAAACTGATAAGAGAATACACAGGGCCACACCTGTCATCTCAGAGGCTGGGGAGGCTGAGGCAGGAGGATGGCAAGTTTGAGACCAGCGTCGGCAACTTAGCAAGGCCCTAAGCAACTTAGGGAAACCCCGCCTCAAAATAAAAGAGTAAAGAGGGCTGGGGATGTACCCCAGTGGTAAAGTGCCCCTGAGTTCAATCCCTAGTATCCCCCTCCCAAAAAATAATCAATTAAGAGGCTGCAGTTGTGGCTCAGTAATAGAGCGATCATCTGGCCTGTGTGTGGCACTGGGTTCCATCCTCAGCACCACATAAAAATCAATAAATATAGTGTGTCTGACTACAACTTAGAAAATATTTTTAAAAAATCAATTAACATGCCAGAATGTATTAATAGTCATCAGGGAAATAGATCAAAACCTCAGGGAGGACACAAGCCGGCAGAGGAGTAATGTCACAGCCCCACAATACTGAGTGTTCTGAGGGCGCCCGGCACAGCCCCCTAGATAGCTGGTTGGCAGCACCAACAGAAGGAAGTGCACCCAGGAACACCCATTCCACTCCTAGGCTGGAAACCCAGACATGCGCCCAGGTGACTCAAATGACAGGTGGGGACAACCATTAGGCCCAAAAGTAGCCAGCGTGAGGACCCGCGGGGCCTGCAGAATGTGGCAGGTGCGAAAGCCACATATATTCTGTAATCTCCTGGACCCAATTTGTCCTTGTCCTCAAAGTCATCTTCCTCCAGGTAGGCAGATGTCGAGGCAGAGACCAAAAGTCTCTCAAAGGCTTCTAGGGCCTGCGGGGCCTTGCCCTTGAGAGGTCGGAGGCTCTGGGGCTCGGAGGCTGGCTTGTGGCTGCTGGGACGCCCTCCTGGGCGCTGCGCCTGGGCACCCACAGGCCTGGACTTGATTGGAGAAGCTGGGTTGTCCTCTGGGAAGAAATCCCAAGGACTGTCACTTAAGCCGCCAGTTGCCTCGGGGTCTGCGCAGGTAGAAGCCGGCTGGAGCTGGGGCAGTCTGAAGATGTAGGAGAGGACGCTAAGCCTGGGGCGTGGGGACTCCATCTGGCCGGTACTTGGGAAGGTTTGGAGTATGGGGCCCAGCGAGAGTGTGAGGCCTGCCCCTTCACAAACCACATCGATGCCTGTTGCTCCTTCAGGTTGAACCTGGCGGCCCCGGCCACCTGGGCACTGTGGGATGGATAGGCATCCTTCAAGAAATGTTTCTCAGCCGGGCGCGGTGGCACAAGCCTGTAATCCCAGCACTTAGGGAGGCTGAGACAGGAGAATCGCGAGTTCAAAGCCAGCCTCTGCAAGGGCGAGGCGCTGAGGAACTCAGTGAGACCCTGTCTCTACATAAAACACAAAATCGGGCTGGGGATGTGGCTCAGTGGTCGAGTACCCTGGAGTACAATCCCCGGCACCAAAAAAAAAAAAAAAAAAAAAAAGTTTGTCCTGCTCCTGCCCTTGTTCCTTGCTGTAGATCTCAGCAGGGGGACTCAGGACCATTGAGCCCAGTAAACCATGAAGTTCTTCCATCACAGTTCCTGCTCTGTTCAGGTCAGTGGCTCGATTGGGGCTTTAAATAATGGATCTCTGCCTTAATTCTCTGCAGCAACAAAAGCAGAGATTGCAGTGTTTGAGCATCATGTATTTGGCGCAGTTTAATAACCGCAGCTGTTCTATTGCTCATTTTGAATTCTCTCCTCTATACTGGTATGAGACACTTTTATTGAACACGGTCGCGTTGAGGATTTGATAGGCAGTTAGGCAAAAAGATGAGGTGGGGAAGACAACCATATTGGAAAGAACGAAGTAAAGCTGTCTTTGTAGGTTTGTTGACCTTCCAGGACTCCCTGCCCCAAGATGGACACAAAACCACTGAAGCGAATGGATGAGCTTGCAAAGGAATCTGTCTCTCCAACAGATGGTGCCTGGACAGTGGATATCCACAAGCAAAAGAATGAACCTGGATCCCTACCTTGTGCCCTATATGAAAATGAACTCTAGATGCTAAATGTAACAACTGAATTTCTCAAAAGAGAATATAAGTGTAAAACTTCATTGTTTTCTTGGATATAATACCAAGGACATAGACATGAAAAATAAAAGGGGTCAAGTGTTCGTCAAAATTTGTGCTTGAAGAGACATGAGTAAAGACATGAAAAGACATGCCACAGGAAAAGAGAAAATAGTTGCAGCTCATATAACTGATAAGGGAATAAAGAAAAAAAGTGACAGCTCAACAATTAAAAGACACATAAGCCAGTTTTTAAAACAAACCCAAGGTCTTATAGATAGATGTATCTAAAGAAGGTATGTAAGTGGCCAAGAAGCATACATACAAGTACTCCATCCACATGATTAGGCATTAAGGATATGCAAGACAAAAGCATAATGAACCACCATCTCACCCACTTAGGATCACAATAAAACAAACAAGCCAAGCAGACAATAACAGGTGGCGGCAAGGATGTGGGGAATTCGGAATCCTCATACATTGCTGGAGGAAAATATAAAATTGTGCAACTGATGTGGAAGACAACTTGGCAGTTCTTAAAGAAAGTTGGACGTAGAGCTGCCATATGATTCAGCAAGTCACTCTTAAGTAGATACCCAAAACAACTGAAAATGTCTCCACACAAAAACGTGTATAGAGCAGTCCCATTGAAAACAGCCAAAGTTGGAAACAACCCAAGTGCCATTCAACGGATGAATGGATAACCAAATGTGGCACATCTGCACAACATTCCATGATTCGGCCGTAAAAAAAAAAAAAAAAAAAAAAAAAAAAATTGGGTAGTGATTTGCATTGCAACATGCATGAACCTTGGAAACGCTATTCAGTGTGAAAGAAGGCAGCCACATGTCAGATGATCCTACTAGTAGGAAATGCCCAGAATGGGGAAATCCATGGAGACAAAGTAGATCGGGAGTTGCCAGGGGCTGGAGGGAGGGGAAATGGCTTCTTGCCAGGATGATGGACATGCTCTGGAACTAGATGGTGCGGATGGTCGCATAACTCTGTGAATATACTCAAAAACATGATGAATGTTGTAGTATGTGAATTTCATCTCCAAAAGCAAAATGAAAACACCTTCCCTGATGATCCCAGATGGACCGAGAGCCATGAGTATTTTCCATAGAAAATGAAAATAGATGACGAATTCCCAGATAGTCCTGCTAAGAGTTAAGAAAACTCTCATGATGGTCCACACCTGTCAACCCAGTGACTGGAGAAGCTGAGGCAGGAGGATTGCAAGTTTGAAGCCAGTCTCGGCAATTTAGCAAGGCCCTCATTGTCTTAGCAAGACCCTGTCTCAGGCTGAAAAATGAAAAGGGCTGGGGATGTAGCTCAGTGGTAAAGGGCCCCTGGTACTCACTAAAGTGACATGTCACAAATTTCTGGGTTGATCTTCATCGTGGCCGTGTTGCAGGGATGTGCGGAGCAATCCCATGAAGACGGCATAGGGCTTCTCGCAGATTGTTGATCTGTTCCTTCCGCAGGAGTTGGCATCTTGGTATCTGTGTCCCTGATCATAGCAATCAGGGAAGTAGCAACAGGCATGTGGAGAGAGGAAATTTTCATCTGCACTTCCTAACTTCCCTATTCCCCAAAGCTGAACAAACACCAACCTGACTGCCTGGAATCCAGATGCAGCACTGATGAGCAGACCCACACTCAGCCATGCCTGGGAACGTTTCCCCTACCCAATCTTGCTTTTCCTCCACCACTTGTTTGGGTTTTTTTTTTTTTTTTTTTTTTTTAAACCAAGCAGTGAACCCAGGGGCGCTTAACCACTGAAGCTTGAGGCTGGCTTTGAACTTGCATTCCTCCTGCCTCAGCATCCCAAGCCTCTGGAATTACAGGCATGTGCCACTGTGCCCGGCTTGGTTGACTTTTAGTGATCCCTTTATGACTGAGATAATGTGATAATACCCAATTTGACTCGAGGAATGGAAGGTCCTCTTAGATCTGCTTCCTAAGCCACACACTTTGCCTCAGTCTGTCGGAAATCTCCAAAATGCTTTAGAATCTCTCTAGAGAACTGTTTGTCATAGGCCTTTACTGTCCTCTTGATTTTGGTATTGCCCAGGGAACAGAGACGATCCTAAAGCCAAGGCCAGGAATGGTTCTGAATCTCGTGGATAAGTATGCTTTATTAGCTCTATTTTCCAGAAGCACATGGCTAGCAGAACTAGGGGTGACATTATGTCCTGTGTCTGCTGGCTATAGGGTTCCCGACCCTAGCTGTGGCGGTGGCGACTCCCAGGCCCGGCTCTGCTGTGAGGTTTCTGAGAACCACCGAATATCAAAAATAAGTCAACGCACACACCATACAAGGTAGGTGAACGGTCGATGACTGCAACAACTCCTTTGGTAAATTGATGAAACGTCCCCAGTATCTTGCATTTTGCATAAGTATCGTACAGGGCCACTCCTCGTTGTACGTATAGGCACTTCAGAGAAGTTGAGGCACAACACGACTAAGGAACAAAGAGAGCGTATTTGTCTGGTGAGAGTTGCAACACAGGACACACAAATTTCTGACCGACTGCAATGTGCTCTGGGGCCTCACAGGTTTTGAACAAGTGTTCAAGGCAAAAGCACAAGGGTAAAGGCTTGTCCGTCGAGAATTCAGATTGGGGGGCTGGGATTGTGGCTCAGTGGTAGAGCACTTGCCTCGCATGTGTGAGGCACTGGGTTCGATACTCAGCACCGCATATAAATAAATGAATAAAGTAAAGGTCCATCTACAACTAAAAATAATTTGAAAAAAAGAACTTAGATTGGTGCTGTCATGGTAACAAGCCTTCTCATAAGAATCGGGTCATTTAAAGGATAGGCATAAACAGTGGCCAGAAAACAGGGGGCTTAGGAGAAGAACAAAAATGTTGAGGGGAAAGAGAGGGAGTTAGGGATCATTGGAATATACCACTTTAGTATTCCACTCTAATGAGAACTGCAGGTCTCGGCAGGTAAACTGCAGGATGTAGCAAGTGGCACGGTGCAGCATGGAGGTAGACGTGGCATGGAGGTACAGGTGACTGAATCCCCACCTCTCACACCCTCTCCGCCTCGTAGGTTGGGGCACCTCAATCTGCCTTGGTCTTTGAAATGTTCTCCACACGAGTCTTAGACTTACATGGTATTTGAAGCATCCACATTAGTGCCAAACTCAAACAAAGTTATCAACTTCTATTCCTTCATAGGCACAGAAAACTGAGGGAGGCGGGCAACCAAGAGTCAGCGGATTTTTGTTTTAAATGAACATGCATCTTGGGGATACGGCGGGCCTCACTCTAGTAACTGCTCCTTAGATCCTGGAGCAGACCACTGCTTAAGCTTTCCGACTTCAGGAAGACACAGTGACGACCGTGCTCACCAACGTGCCCTGAAGGGACCCACATTTCCTCGTTACTCTTTTACATGATGGCCATGCTGTAATCTATACAAACAAGAGTCAGATGTATACAAAAACGGTGTTTGGTTTTTCACTCTTCATTAGAAATTCTCCAGGCAATCAAGGTTATAAATGACTTAAGAGCATTTAGTATCAAAGAACTAAAAGATAATATACATGTTAAATCTGCAGTTGAGCGAACGTGCCATACATGAATGCATGCTGGTATCACCTATTACACGATGATTCCTTGAAGATTTGTCCCAAACTGCTAAGTGTGATAATATGGTCAGCATAATGTCCAGAACTATGTTTCAATCTTCATTTTTAAAGATATTAATGTAGAATGAAATAGGTTTTGGGCAGTGCTGGAGATGGAACCTGGGGTTTCACCCATGCTAGGGAAGGGCTCTAACACTGAGCTACATCCCCAGCTCACAACATATCTTCAATTTACTTGACATGTAGTTTTAAACTTTTATGAGCTTAAATCTTTATAGGAAGTAACATTTGCTTATTTGACCAATGAAACCAGGATAGAAAATTTGAAAAGATTCATATTCTTCAGGATTTGGAAGAGAAAATAAATCCAGGACTTCTCTAAACTCAGACACAATGCTGCCAACATTTTCTACATTACCAGAAAATCTAGCAGCCGATATAGGATCGCATTTAGGCCAAAATCATTAGACTGATAATGATGCTTCCAAACAGTCAGTCATCTTGATAGAAATGGAACACAGCACTGACATTTTCCCGGCCTGGCCACGGGCCACCATATCTCAAGTATTAGCATTCCTTAAAGTGTTTAAGGTAGTCAAGATTAATCCTTATTACCAACAAGTATTTTTCTTTCTTCCCTTGTGCCCAGCACTGCGAACACACATTAAATCTGCAGCAGAACATTTTCTTCTCCGTTAGAGTTGGAGAACTGGAGAATCAGCTAGAAAGGAAATACCTGGCGAGGTAACGTGGGGTGGGGTGGCAGGCGGGGGATATCCCATCCCTTGCATCCTTGGACTCCATCGGGATCCTGGAAATGGAAGCACAGTCCCTACTGAAGTTTGGGGCCGGCACAACTGAAGATGCTCCACAATCAGTATGCCTGTGGTTGGATTCAAACTGGAGCAGGGCCCAAGTCAAGGCCAGAACAAGACAAGTCTAAGAGCCATTGTCACAGGGCAGCCATCCAGAGAGTTCTGGAAGACTCTGGAGAATTTCCCCCTCTCCTTTGGTCATTTTCCACCTGCTCCCCCTCAGCCTGCCACACGCCTTTGGTCTGACTCGCTGTACCTGTCAGCACCTAGAGGTTTAGGCGGGAGATGACAGGTGTGGGATTCCAGATCTTACACTTTATGCCAGGACCCCAACAGCGCTGGCTCTCGGAGCCAGGCAGAATCTAGGGGGCAGCTGGCTTCCCTGCAGGGTTTTCCTCTTCTGGAAAGGAGGTTGTTCTGGAGCTCAGGCTGACCCAAGACCCCACTGTGCACCCAAGCAACCAGGAGGAACCAGGAGGGCAGCCTCTGCTGGCTGGATGACAAATGAGGCACATTCAGAGCATGGGGGGGGGGGGGCACCTTTTCCCCTGTCCAGGAAAGCCCAACCGAACTCCACCTGAAACGTCTCTACCAGTCTGAAGCCACTGGGGTGTTCAGCTCCTGAAGAGACAAGAGGGGTCTCGGTGAGGGGACAAAGCCCTCCCCTGGTCCTGAAGACTCGGCTTGGAGGGACACCCCCTGAAGGAAGGGCGGCAGCCATCAACCAAAGGACGTTGGGGTGTCTGGGAGTGCCTGTCCACTGGTGGGGGGATTGGATAACCATGGAAAGAGAGCGAGGACGCAAAGGTGGGGGTGGGGGAGGCGAAGAGGTGAGGGTCCGTGAAGGAGGTACCATTTTCCTGTCCTTGCAACCTCTTGGTTGTTTCAAAGTTATTTTGGTTTGGTCCTTTCTGTTCCAAAAGAGCCATAGGAAGTGAAGTGTTAAGTTGGGTCGAGGTGAGAAGGGAGAAGGGGAGGCGGAAAATCTCTTGAGTAGCCAGGGTGAGTGTTGTGGAGTCGCCCTCTGCAGCAGCCCTGCAGCAGCTGGCCACAGCCGGTTCAGAGCTCTTGTTCTTGTGGACGTCGCAGCGAGGGACAAGGGGAAGCGCGTTCGGGCGGAGACCTAGACAAGGCAAAAGGTGTTCCCTGACCGGGAATCGAACCCGGGCCGCGGCGGTGAAAGCGCCGAATCCTAGCCACTAGACCACCAGGGAAGGGCGCGATCCTTTCCCCAGCGCTGCTCCTCCTGCTGGTTGCTGTCCTCCGAGAAATTTGCAAGACCCAAGGCTCCACTGGGAAGGCTAGAGTGGAGTCATTGGAAGGGGGACGATTCTTCATTACCCAGAGCTGCCTGCAGCCACCGCCCTCCTACTCCGCGCCTCCCACCTCTCCTAGCCGGGGCGATTCTCTGGGCTCTGAGGCCAAACCACAAGGAAACCCACAGGTGTTCCATTCCAGTCCAGCTTTCGCACCGTGTGCCGCTAGCGCGAAGCACACACTCTTTTCCCAGCCTCGGTTTCCCTGTCGGTCATCTGCCTACTTGGCTCTCAGGGAGTGACAAGCACAGACAGTCCTCGCGGTTCCGGATGCCTGAGCGGCCTCTAGGGACTCGCTCTCTCCTGACACCCGCCTAGGGGGCTCCTTTTCCGCCGACCGGCTCGATGCGTAGAGCGTGACGCTCGCTCGTGAAGGGCGTCTGTGTGACTCGAGTTCCTGTGGTTTTTCTTTTTCTTTTCCTGTCGCGCTGATCAACCTGTTCCGCAACTGCGCTCGATGTGGGAAGAAGCCGCACGTGCCCCGCGGGAAGCGAGGTCTTGGTGTTCACGCGCGCAGTACCTGTCGGCTTGCAGAGATTTAGGGGGCCGGGGAGAACGGTAGGGGATTCCGGATGCGTAGCTCACGCCAAGTCCGCCTGCTCCCGCGCCCTGGTCTCACTGTCAACAAGTGGGTCCGGGTTCTAGTGCTTGGCAGGGGTTTCCGGGAGCTGTAGCACCTGTGACCAGACCTCTTGTGACCAGACCTACAGCTGGTCCCTTCGCCTTCGCCTGCCCTCTCCGGGCCTCCTTCCCTTCCTCCTCTGCCCGCCTCTCCCTCCTACTTCCTATTTAACAGTTGTTTCACAGAGAAGCACCCGTCGGGAAAACGAGCACGTTCCCTCCCGGGTATCCTTGCTGAGTAAAGCGACAGGGCCCAGACGCCTACGCGAACAAGCCCTTTGAACAAGCCACGCGAAGAAGGGCAGCCGAGAAAGACAGAAAACGTTGACTTGAGGTGTTAGTGGGCCCTCTGGCACTGTAAACAATACCTAAGATAATCCGCTTATAAAGAGGAAAGATTTATTCTGGTTCCCAGTTTTGGAAGGTTCCACTCCTCGATTAGCTGACCCCATTGCTTTGGGGCTGTGGCGGGCAGTACATCATGACCACATCACCTACAGAACAAAGCTCCTCACCTCATGGCAGGAAAGCAAAACACAGTGGCTTTGACTGGGGTCCCACGATGCCCTTTGAGGGCATGCCCCAGTGACCAGAAGACTTCCCACTGGACCATGCTTCTTGAGGATTCCACCCCACTCCAACAAGCTGGAGACTAAGATTTAACACAGAGAACTCTATGACAAGGTACTTGATAATCCAACTTCTCAAAATTAAAGACAAAGGCACTACCTACAAAGAAAAAACAGAACGACAACAAGTTACCTGGAAGGCAAAAATAATTCAAATGACAGTAGCCTTTTCTTATCAGAATCCACGGAGTCAGAAGTGAGTGGCACAATGTTTCACATGCTAAAGAAAACAAGGAACAAACCACACTCCTATACAGCAGCAAGCAACTGTCAACAATTGAATGAAAAATAAAGATTCTCAGACTCAGGAAAACTAAGGGAATCTGTCACCCACAGTTCTACCACAAAAGAATGGCCGCCAAGAATGGCCTCTCAAAAGAAAGGGGGGAAAAAAGTCAGACATCAGAAAGGAAAGGGGAAGGAAAACAGTGATCAAAATAATATTTCCTTGTCCTCTTGAGTTCTCTGAATTATGTTTGATGATTTAAGGGAAATTCATACACTGTTTGGTGTGGTTCTAAATTTATGTAAAGGAATTATTTAAAAGAATGACATGAGAAACGGGGAGGGTAAAGAGATATAAAAGGCAGGCTAGTTTTCTGTAGCACACTGGAACTGGCAAAAGAATGACACTGGCATACTGTGATAAAATATAGACATAGATATAAAAATATATCCATCTCGAGAAACCAAAAGAGCTATACAAACAGATCTTATCAAAACCACTATGGATACTGCAAGATGCAACTCGAAAATATATTTCAGTCCCCACAGGAAGGCAGAAAACAGAGAACAGTCCCAGAGAACAAATGAAACTATACAAACGGAAAATGAAATAAAATGGCCGACTTGAGCCCTCTCATTTCAATCAGTATTCATTTTTAAATGCAAGAGACACACTGTAGAGAAGTGGATTAAGAGGTATGACCCAAGTATATTCTGGTTACAAAGAAACCAAAGACTAATATAATGATATAAGCAGGTGGGAAGGAATGAATGGACAGACATATAGCAGGCAGACATCAAGCAAAGGAAAGCAGAGCTGGCCGAATTAATTTCAGATAAAGTGAAGTTCAGAGTAAAGATACTATCCAGAGACCCACAGGGACGTTATGGGATGATAAAAGGGTCAATCCAACGCATGCAACAAAGACTGGTGTTCCTGAACAGACGATTTCACAATTACAGTTGGAGACTTCAGAATCTTCAAGAACGCACAGAACAGGTAATCAGAAGCAGCTGGAATATTGAAGAGCCCAACAACACAGTCAATAAGCAGGAAATAATTGACAATTTCAGAACCCTCTGCAACAGCAGAATGCATATGGTTGTGGACCCAGATTCACAGGTTAAAGTGCTAACTTCATCAGCCACTAGGCCTATGATAATTCAAGTCACAATGAGATATCAGTACACACCTATCAGGATGTCCTCGATCAAAAGCATGACAGCATGGAGTGCCGACCAGGAATTGAGGAAGTCGGGATCGCTCCTATATGGCTGGTATGAAGGGAAAACGTTACAGCCACTGTTTGGCCAGCTTTGTGTCACTGTGATCAAAGTATCTGATGAAAAGTTTATTTAGGGCTACAGTTTCAGAGGTGTCAGTCCATAAATGGCCAACTCCATTGCTCAGGGTAATAAGCAAAGGTCAGGCAGAACATCATAGTGGAAAGGCAAGGTGGAGGAGAGCTGTTCCACTACAGTGGTGGGGGAGACCACAGGGAAGATGCACCCTTCCAGGGCATGCCCTCCATGACCTACCTGCTCCAGTCTTGCCCCATCTGCATACAGTTACTGGCCAGTCAGGCTATTCAAACTAGAATGGACTAGTTTGAATGGACTGATTGGAGTACATCTCTCTCATCTAATTAATTTACCTCTAAATATTACGGCATTACTCGGGAGCTTTTGGGGGACACCTTACATTCAGACAAAAAATGTCACTCTGAGAAATATTTTTTGTGGTCTATGTTTAAATAAAAACAGGCATCAGCCATAGGACCTAGGAATTGCATTCCAGCAGTTATCACCGAGAGATAAGTCCTTGTGTTCACACAAATACCCGTATACTGAAGTTGATAGCAACTTCATTCTTTCTTGGGGGGTCGCGGGTACTGGAGATTGAGCTCGGGGGCACTCGACCACTGAGCCACATCCCCAGCCCTATTTTTGTGTTTTATGTAGGATCTCACTGAGTTGCTTAGTGCCTCGCCCTTGCTGAGGCTGGCTTTGAACTCGCGATTCTCCCGCAACTTCATTCTTAACATCCCGGGATGGGCGGGGAATGTGGATGACCTTCCCTAGGCGAATGTGTAAACAAATTATGGTTTATCCATAGCACGGAATAGTACTCAGTCATTAAAATACATAAAGAACAACCTGTTCATACACATAGCCACCAGGATGACTCCGCAGAGAAATTCACTGAGTGAAAAACAGTAATCCCAAAGGCTAAATATTGGGTTCCATTCACATAATCATGTTGAAAAGTATAAATTATAGGAATGGAAGTTGATTAATGGTGGCCAGGGGTTCAAGAGGAAAGGAGGGGCAGTCCTGAAGAGATGAGACCATCATTCAAAAAGGGCCTTGTGGTGGATTGCTGTGGTGATGAAAATGTTCTTGCTTGTATCAATGTCAGTGTCCTAGCATTATATACTACATGCAGTATTTTTAAAAACACCACCATTTTGTAAATGCTACCAAATGTTACAACTTGAGGAAACTGGGTAAAAGCCACAAGGGATCTCTCCGTTTCAGTTCTTAAGATTGTATGTGACTTACTTTCAAAAACATATCTACTCAATGAAATCTAAGTGTACTTCTCCGTGTTTGATCCGGATGTTGTTGAGCAAACATTAAGGCGATCGACATTTCCCAGCACCATTGATACCCTTGAAGATAGAGTCAATAAAACCAGGCTTTGCACCATTTTAAAACGAGAAGTATAAAATGTTCACTGATCCTTACTGTTCTTCTTTGAGAACTGTCCATAATGTCCTCTTCTCTCCTCTGCATTTTTCAAAGGCGTGGAGGACAACACTGTTCTAAAAGACGTTATTGGTCTGGATTCTTTAGAGAAGCAAAATCCATATGGTTCAAACGTTATTTGTATAGAGAGACTTACACAAAGGCATTGGCTCATGTGATTATGGACACTGAGAAATCCTAGACCTGCAGTCTGATCCAGGAGGGCCAGTGCATCTAGTGATAGTCCAAGCTCAAGGCCCAAGGCAGAAACTGATTTCTCAGCTCAAAGACAGTCAGGAAGAGAGAAAGAGGGGCTGGGGTTGTGGCTCAGTGGAAGAGCATTTACCTGGCATGTGTGAGGCACTGGGTTTGATTCTGAGCACCACCTGTAAATAAGTTAATTAAATAAAGGTCCATCAACAACTTAAAAAGTATATTTTAAAAAAGAAGAAGAGAGAAAGAATGCTTTCTTAACCTTGTTTTTTTGTTTTTTGTTTTTGTTGTTGTTGTAATCCAGGCCTTCCGAATGATTGGATGGGACTCACAGACATGGGGGAGGGCAATCTGCTTTATTCAGTTTATGGATTGAAATGTTAATCTCATCCAGAAACACCTTTGGAGACACAGTCAGAAGTGCTTAACCAAATGCCATAGATAGCCCCTTCTGGTCTACCCAAGCTGGCATGGAAAATTAACTACTGCCTATACCTTCTATCACTCTGAGTAACACACTTAGCATAAAGTCTTACCTAATTGTAAAATACAGTTACTATATTTCAGCCTAACAGTGGCTTCTCCTTTGTAGTAGTAATATGTTGGGTTTTCAATGAACACGAGATGAATTTTGACCTCATGTAGTCTCACCCCAGCCCTTACCCATCATTGCCACCAGTGAATTGTTGTTTTGGCATGGATTTGTTTTTCAAAATATCCATAAAACTCTCAACTTTGCTAACATCAGTTTGACTTTCAGGTCAGGTGCACGAGTGACTTTCCATCTTGACCAAGCCTTAAAATACTTTTTGTCCAGATCTCCAGATATGGGTAATACATGCCTATTATGGTGTCCACTCTTAATCTAATGGTGTTCTTCATACTTTCATACAGATCTCACCAGATCTGCCTGGCCTCTTCATGTCATTCAAGATGGCCTGTGGCCATGACCATAAGACACAGTCTGGTAGAAATCATGGCCATGGAACAGAGGGTTGGAAAGTGAGAATTGCTGATACCTCAGCACATAATTACCCTCTACAAACCTTTGTGCTGAGGACAACCAAACAATCCTAGCATAGCTTCCAGCAGCATAAAGCCACCCACTTTCCGAAGATGACTCCAGAGCCTCCTCCCTTTAGAACACCTGCCTGAGAAAACATCACCCCGACAGGAGAAGTTACGGGTTGTTCTAGCCAACATCTGATTGTAAATACAGGCTCTTTCCCAGAACTCGTACTAAACACGAAATCCTTCCTCTGTTCTGGTGTGCATCTTTTATAGTCTTGGAGAGTTTTTCTCAAGGATCTCCAAGCCATTGGTTTTAAATGCGGACCACTGTCTCTCTGTCTCCCGGAATCCAAAGAAATCTTCTCTCCTCTAAGCTGATTTCCTCAAGAGTTTTATCACGACAAGGAAGAGCTGACTGACGTACTCCCTTTGGATAGGTGGCTTGGTAGAACACTGTAACAGAGAAGGCCAGTGTTCTCTTGACTGGAGTGACTAGGTCACTAAAGGAAACAATCATAGTTGTTGGAGGACTTTAAAATGTCTTGGAAGTTAAGCTGTGCAAAACGTGCAACAGAATATCTGCGTGTGATGTCCACTGGGGCCTTCTGATGTGGCCCTCACCCCAGGCCTTAGGTAAGCCAGGATGGAAGCACTGCCCTTATTGGGAAATCATGGATAGGTAGATAAAGAGGAAGGCTATCATACTGGCAAGTTCACAAAGAAAGGGTGATTGATAAGAGTTGGCAATAACCTGGAATATGATTTGTCACCATTCCTGTGGAAGATAAATTTGTAAAATCTACAAAAATTAGAAGCATTATGCAAACCCCGTAATGCAGCAATTGCACATCCAGTTCTCTGCATCAACTAAATGAAACAGAGGTACAAGAATGGTGTACAGCATTATTTGCCATCAAAAAATCCTGAAACCAACCCAATTTCTACACCACTTGGAAAGGGTTAAGTGAAAAATGCACAAAGTAAGAAAGGTAGGTTTAAAAAAAAAATGGAAGAGGACAATTATATTGATGATGGCACTAGTGACAACATGACAGGTAGAAAGATTCCTAAATCCAGACGCCCTGCCGCGGACAGGATACTATAGTTCACCTTGCGTTGGTGATGAAAAACAAGAACAAAACTGTTAGAGTTGATCTTACTGGTCCGAGCCTCTAGAGAAAAGGCAGAATAAAGATGAGATGGAACAACCGCCCCACAAGTTCCATGGGGTCTGTCCAGTGCATCTCTAAGCTCCACGGGGGCAAGGCTGATGTGCCAGCCAGCGGCTATTGTATGAAGGCAGGGTGGCATGGTCCCTGACAGGGCCGCAGGGCGATGGCAGGGGTTGTATTTATGGGTGTGGAGTTGCCAAAGAGTAGGAAGGAGGCTAAAAGAGGACCGGCCAGCGTCCCTGGGTGGGATCGAACCACCAGCCTTTCGGTTAACAGCCGAACGCGCTAACCGATTGCGCCACAGAGACATACGCAGGGAACTACTATGGAGTCGGTAGCCCACGAGCGCTCCCTAACCGGCTTTCCCATAGGTAACGCGACGCGGGTTTCGCAGAATTCAGGTGCAGATGCCCTAAGCCTAGGAAGGGCGCGAGATCCGAGTGGCGAATCGTGGTGTTCGTCGCGTTGGAAACCTGACCAAGCGGGGATTCCGAAGCCACAAGGACAGCACAATGGCCTCTGCCGCGAGCGGCTGGGCACTTCTTTCAGAAGCCCACGCCCGGGAGACGCCCGCTGGGCTCCGGGGTCGAGGCTTCTTCCGCTACCTCGCGCCGCCGTCCCGCCCCGACTGAGCCTGTGCCCACCCTGCCGCGCCGCCTTGCGGGCCGCAGGGTTAGTCCTTTAAAGGACCCGGAGAACGGAAACGCCAGAGTTGTATCAAAGGCGAAGTTCTTGGTAAAAAGCCTTCACTCGGGTTACTTTCCAGGCATGCCGCGGGCGCCGAAGCCGGTAGGGCCACAGTTTCGCTGGTGCGCAGTTGAGGTCTCGGAGCTCACGCAGGCTGGGTGGGGCGTGGGGTAGGGGCGCGGGGCGAAAGCCAGCGAAAGGGCGGCCGAAGACCACGGCCACCAGCAGGGGAACGGGCGGAGGGGGCCCGACCCGGGCGGCGAGACTTGGGCGAGAATTGAGCATCTGTCGGGCCGGGTCCCGGAGAGACCAGAATTGTGAGACCAGAACTGTGTTTTATTGTGGCCAAACGAGAAGAAAGGACGCGAAAACAGAGAAGGTGAAGGGGCAATAAGCGCGACGACCTGTTGCCGTAAACATAGAGCAAGCTGAATGGCACACCTGCGTCAACGTTCATGAGAGGAACAGAAAAGGGAGTCGCTCGTCATCACCCGCGTGGTTCGCCGTGATCGTATAGTGGTTAGTACTCTGCGTTGTGGCCGCAGCAACCTCGGTTCGAATCCGAGTCACGGCAGGCCCCTGCACGCATGTGGCCTCCTTTTCTTCCAATCCTGACGCCGCATCGCTGTGCCATTTACCTGCGACTCAAGCGCAAAATTTGCTGCTGGCTCCGGAGCTGCCTGCGGCCTGGAGAAAGAAGCCTCACGGTCCGTATCCCTGGCTGGCATAACAAAAATCTTGGTACTGCAGGCTCCCCTGTGGGAGCCAAGTGCAAGACCCAAGGAGTGAGGTGCTGCCTCTCAAAGCAATGACGTGGTCAACCCCCCTTTTCCGGTTCACTTATGCCAGTCATCCTTGGGGGTCGTCTTAGGACAAATAAGAAATGAGATGGGATGAGAGTATACACTCTAACTAGGCCTTTACAATGAAGGCCAGTAGGCGTAGTCACATGTGCACTTAATGAATGACATTTCCCAACCATTGTTTTCCTTTGGAAGGTGGGGCGCCGTAAGTGACTGAAGTATAATTCACAGATTAAATTTCACCAACTCTCAGTGCATGACGATGAATTGAGTCAAAAAGGACCCATCTCATAGGTCAAGTGACAGAAAATTTCCATCAGCTCAGAAAGTCCATGGAGTCTGTTTTCAGTCCATCCCCATGACCCCACTGAAAGGAACCACCTCCGTTTTCTATCCCCAGCATTAGTTTTGCTTTTTCTTGAAATTCTCGAAGTCAAATGGCGTTCTTTTTGGTCAGTGCTTTGCGTGTGTTTTCTAAATGCAGCATAAAGTTTTTGCTATGGGTCCATTTGTTGTCACTTTCAGTGTTTTGGTATTATCCCAGTGTGTCAATAATGTAAAGTGGATGAAGACTGGTTATGTCTAGTTGCAGCCCTGCAGAAGGTGGTGGCTGTGAATATTCCCAAATGGGTCCCTTTGAGGCCTTGTGCATTCATTTCTTTTGAGTACAAACCTAGTAATGGAATTGCCATGTCATGGGGCAGGTGTATTTTAAACTTCACGAGAAGCCAGCAAAAGCTTTTCAGGACAGTTGCGCTGTCCTACTTGCTCACGGACAAGAAAAGATACAAATTATTTTTTATGTTTCTATTTTTTAATACATGTATTTTTTCTTTTTAGATATGCCTGACCTTAGAGTGTATTTGGACATAGTATACATACCTAGAGTATCACTTCCCATTGTTGAGATTGTACATGATGTGGAATTACACTGGTTGTGTATTCACATATGCACATAGGAAACTTATGTCCAATTCATTCTACTCTCCTGTTCCCATCCTCCTCCCTTCCTTTCATTCCCCTTTGTGGAATCAAATGAACTTCTCCTCCTCCCCACATCCTGCATAAGCATCCCCATATCAGAGAGAACATCTGGCCTTTTGTTTTCTGGGATTGGCTTATTTCACTCAGCATGATAGTAGTCTCCAATTGAATCCATTTAGTAGGAAATGCCATAATTTCATTTTTCTTTATGGCTGAGTTATCTTACATTATATAAATATGTACAGATACATATGCCACATTATACATATTACATTATATATATATCATATATTCTTTATCCATTCATCTGTTGAAGGGCACCTTAGGTTGGTTCCACAGCTGAGCTATTGTGAATTCGACAGCTATCAACATTGATATGGCTCTGTCACCACAGTGTGCTGATTTTAAGTCCTTTGGTTATATACGGAGGAGTAGGATAACTGGGTCAAATGGTGGTTCCATTCCATGTTTCCTAAGGAACCTCCATACTGCTTTCCAGAGTGGTTGCACCAATTTGCCATCCCACCAGCAATGTATGAGCGTACCTTTTCCCCAGCATCCTTGCCAACATATTGTTATTTTATTCTTGATAATTGCCATTTGACTGGTGCAAGATGGAATCTCAGTGAAGTTTTAATTTTTATTTCTCTAATTGCTAGAGATCTTGAACATTTATTCATGTATTTCTTGCCTGTTTGTATGTCTTCTTCTAGGAAGTGTCTATTCAGTTCCATTGCCCATTTATTGATTGGGTTATTTTATTTTAATTTTTTGGGGTTTCTGCTGTGGGGGACATATGCAAGGGCATGCCAGAAAATGGCGCCGAGCTACCAGCTCAGGCCTGACCACGCTGCCCCGGGAGAGCCATCACCTCGCCCTTATTGGCTGACCTCTGCTTCCGTGTTCGTGGACAAGACATGGACAATGAATACTCTCCTACCTAAGTGCCTCTGTACATCCCACTTCCGCATTCTTAGCTCAGTAACAGGACACCTAGCCCTCCTCTATAGAAGCCTGTATCTCTCCTCAATAAATCAGTTCCAGCTTAAGACAGAACTCTCTGGCTCAGGCGTGGTCATTGCGTGCCTGACGACTTTACCATTCTCAGCCGTCGTGTCGGGGATTCCCGGGGATCCCCTCCTCCCCGCTGATGGGGGGGGGACTGATAACCTGGCTGGGAGGACCCCGACATCTTCTATATCCTGGAGATTAATGCTCTGATTTACAGGTGGTAAATATTTTCTCCCATTATGTAGGCTTTCTCTTCAGGTTCTTGATTGTTTGCAGTGAAAAAGCTTTTTAGTTTGATACCATCCCTGTTATCGATACTTGCTTTTACTTCTAATTTTTTAGGAGTCTTTTTTTTTTTTTTTTGGTACTGGAGATTGAAATCAGGGGCGCTCAACCACTGAGCCACATCCCCAGCCCTGTTTTGTGTTTTTATGTAGAGACAGGGTCTCACTGAGTTGCTTAGCGCCTCGCAGTTGCTGAGGCTGGCTTTGAACTTGTGATTCTCCTGTCTCAGCCTCCCTAAAAGCTGGGATCACAGGCTTGCTCCACCACGCCTGGCTTTTTAGGAGTCTTGTTTAGGAATTTGGTTCCTAAGCTGACATGATGGAGATTTGGGCCTACATTTTCCCTCTAGTAGGTGCCGGATCTCTGGGCTAATACCTAGGTCCTTGATCCACTTTGAGTTGAGTTTTGTGCAGAGTGAGAGATAGGGGTCTAATTTCACTTCATTATATATGGATTTCCAGTTTTCCCAGCACCATTTGTTAAAGAGGCTATATTTTCTCCAATGTATGTCTTGGGCCTTTATCTAGTATGAGACAACTGTATTTCTGTGGTTTTGTCTCTGTGTCTTCTATTCGGTACCATTGATCATGTCTGTTTTGGTGCCAATACCATGCTGTTTTTGTTACCTTAGCTCTGTAGTCTCATTTAAGGCCTAGTATTGTGATGCCTCCTTCTTCAGTTTTCTTGCTGAGGATTGCTTTGGCTATTCTGGGCCTCTTCTTTTTCCAAATGAATTTCATAACTACCTTTTCTATTTATGTGAAGCACGCCACTGGAATTTTAACAGATTGAATTGCATTAAACCTGTATAGTGCTTTTGGTGGTATGGCCATTTTGACAATTTTAATTCTGTGTATCCAAAGACATGAGAGATCTTCCTATCTGCTAAGGTGTTCTTCAATTTCTTTTTTTGTGTTCTGTAGTTTTCATTGTAGAGGTCTTTCACCTCTTGTGTTAAATATATGTGTGTGTGTGTGTGTGTGTGTGTGCATATATATATATTGATATATATATACATATTTATAGATATACGGGCTATTGTCATTGGGATAGTTTTCCTAATGTCTCTCTCCATTGATTCATCATTTATGTATATGAATGCAATTGGTTAATGGGTGTTAGTTTGATATCCTGCTACTTTGCTGCATTCATTTATGAGTTCTAGAAGTTTTCTGGTGAAGTTTTTTG
Source organism: Geosciurus inauris (assembly GCA_004024805.1). Lineage (NCBI taxonomy): Eukaryota > Metazoa > Chordata > Mammalia > Rodentia > Sciuridae > Geosciurus > Geosciurus inauris. The sequence continues at coordinate 7,398 of PVHX01010677.1, read as the reverse complement.
GGTCTTCTATGTATAGAATCATTTCCTCAGCCAATGAGGATACTTTAAGTGTCTCTTTTCCTACTGGGAGAAAAGATACAAATTCTTGTAAGCTCCTGTTTTTCACTATCTCCAAAATGTTACCCTGTCATGTGGGTGTGTAAGTGTATGTTATATCATTTTCCTGAATGAGTAATGATATTGAGTGTCCTTTCTTATTCCTTTTGGTCAGGAAGAAATTGTCTTTGTTGGAGACATGATGATCAAGTGTTTTTCCACTTTTTATTTTTATGTTTTTCATTGTTCTTGTACTAGAAATTGAACCAAGGGGTGCTTTACCACTGAGCCACATCCCCAGCTCTTTTTACATTTTGAATTTTGAGATAGGGTCTCACTAAGTTTCTTAGGGCCTTGCTGAGTTGCTGATGCTGGGCTCAAACTTGCCATCCTCCTGCCTCTGCTTCCAGTGTTGCTGGATTACAGGGCTGGGCCCCCACACCCAGGTTGTTTTCCCCCTTTTGACATAACCTTTTACCATTAAACACCTTTAGATTTGTGAAAGATCGAGTAGATAGTAAAGAGAATTTCCACATACGCCACACCCAGCTTCTCCTTCCCTTAACATTTTACTTTAGAATGATGCGTTTGTCCCAAGTAATGCATAAATACATCACTACTAACCAAAGCTGGTTGTCATATCTCCTCCTTCGGCTCCTCTGGACTGTCACACGTTCCCAGATTCTTCTTGTTTCTGATGACCTGAAAAAAATCTGAGGTGTGCTATTGCAACTGTTGCCATCACAATTGTCTCTCTTAATGATGTAACGGGTGACCAGACGCTAGAATGTGACTAGCAATCATAAATGTCTCTCAGTTCTCGAGGTTCTATAAACCTATTTCCCACCAGCACCAGTGACAGGAAGGATACCCCCCCCTCACTTCTGCCAACTTTCTGGAGTGTATCTCATTAGCAGAACCCAATTTCATTCCAGAACTCAATCTGCAAAGCTATCTGAAAAGGATGGTCTTTAGTTTCCCCTCCTCTCCAACTAGGAAGAAGATTGAATTGATATTGATTGAATCAACCTACACTTAAAGTTGTTTAAACTCCAGCCTGTCCCCCAGGGCATCATATATTTCTTCAAGACATCCCTTAATAACGGGATAAAAGAACATGTGCTAAACTCTTGAGACCATGTGTTCTTGAAAGTAAAGCAAATGGGAGTAGGATACACTTGGAAGATAATGAGAGGCAAAGAGGGCCTCGCTCAGAGAAGTCACTGTATTGTGTCCTGAACTAAGGAGGATTGCCTTTGTCCTATGCACCCAAGATCCAAGAAAATATCTTAACTGATCGGGGACATGGAATTCTGACCTGCTATAGAAAAACATCAAGTTATTTGAAGCAGAACAAATTTCTAGTTAGGAAAGGCAGAAAGAGATTTAAGGGCATGCAAAGAGATTTTGCATTTTAAAAACACAAACACAGGAACCACACAATGAGGTGGTGGAAATGAGACTGACTAGGCCAGGAAACCCCAACACAACACTAACACCTGCCAATTGTAATAGACCTAATCCACTCATTTTGAATACAAAAGCAAATTCCAGCTGTGGAAGTTAAATAGACAGAAAAAGTCAGACGATAAAACAGTGCTATTCTGTACCAGGCTAATTGTACACAAAAGCCTGAACATGGGAAATGGCCAAAGAAAGCTTCCCAACAGAAAGAGGAGCAACATCTTAAGCAATCCCGTGGAATCCTTCGTCCCTGAACCAGCCTCCTCGGGTGGCCAAAGAGGGTATGGGGAAGGGCAAAAGTCTTGGAAACTGCCATTTCTTGCCTCTTGTGTAAGTCTCTGTAAGACATAGGAATTTCAAAGGAAGATTCAATCCTTGGTCCTTTCCAGGAATGCAGAAGACAAGCTCCATTATCACTCAGATGCAGAATAACCCAGGGACATGCCCAAGAGTGCAGCTGGGTTCTTTTGACGGTCTGTTGGGAAAACACCTGGCATTGGTCTCCAAGTTGGGAGGACAGGGCTTGGGAGGCACTGTTACAGGGTTGGGCCCTTCCAGGAAATTGAGGCAATGTGAAGACCCTCCTTCTAACCCCGATTCTTGTTGCTCAGAGTGACAGGCATGACTATATTGAAGGGATAGGAAAAGAGGAAGGGAATATTGTTGGGAGAGGGTGAGAGTGTGAGGAGAGGGGCAGAGACTGAATCCAGGGCCTTGTGCATGTGAGGCAGGCAGTCTACCAACTGAGCTATATCCCCAGCCCCTGCATTCCAGTTTTATTGGGGATCCCAGGGAAGTTTCCAGAGAGCCCCACTCAGGTCCACCTCTTGACTTTTGACTGACAGTAGGATGACATCAGACTCTCAAGTCCCCACTGCCAGGACAACTGTAGATCACTTTGGCTCCTGCTGACAGGTTCTAATTGGACACTTAGCCATAAGCTTTTGCAGATTTTTAAGTTGAGAGGGAATTATCCTTATCTCCCTGAGTTCTGGGATCTGGTCTGTTGAAAGGGTCACAAAAGTCTCCACCTTCAGGTAACTTGTGCTGCTCCTATGGACATTATTTCGGACCTGCATTTCTCCTGCACATAGCAGGTAGTTTGCTGAGAAATTGGACATATCCTGTCCACCTAAGCCAGGCAGGGCTGCAGGTAAATTGCTTCTTGAAAGACAAAGCGTATGGGAATCAGCACAGTGGACCCTTCGTGTAGAATTATTCCCTTAATCCCGTGTTCCCGCCACTCGCAGCCATATACCCCCTATCAGTCCCCAGCGATGGCAGGACAGAGGATATATATGAACAAGCGAGGAAATGAACTTTCCATAGGTGCGCTCCAGATAAAAGACCAGAGACTGAAAACTGGTGAATTTCGGACATTTTCCTATAGAGGTTCTCCACCCAGTTGTCCAGAGTTCGTTGCAGATTTCGGCTTTTTGGAGTTAGATACTTTTCTTTCAAGCCATCAGCGTACGTCATTGCTTTCGGCGTCCCTGGGATCGACGACACCAGCGGTGAATGAAGCATTGGTGGTTCAATGGTAGAATTCTCGCCTCCCACGCGGGAGACCCGGGTTCGATTCCCGGCCAATGCACACTTTTTTTTTTTTTTTTTTTATTTACTTATTTGTTTTTTTATGTGGTGCTGAGGCTCGAACCCAGTGCTTCACATGGAGGGGTAAGCGCTCTGCCACTGAGACACAACTCCAGCCCCTGCACACCTTTTCTTAAACAGCACTGAGCCCCGCTGTCGCCTTTCCTTCTCGGGTCCGACAACTCCAGTCAGTAAAGACCGCGAAGAGAATAACCTCAAGGTTATTCCGAATTGCCAGACTTTAAGGAATCTCTCCAGGCACAGGCTGTCTTCTAGGCGTCAGGTCGCTTGTCCTCAGCTCCCTTCCGTCTTGGGCTTCAAACCCGTGAATCCTTTTTGTTGGTGGTGGTGTTGGTTCTGGAGGATCCTGGCAGCCCACACTCCCTCTGGACACGGATTCACTTCCTGCGTTTGGACGGGTCATTGGGCTAATTCTCACTACAGAAAGGGAATCAGGAAAGGAAATCCCCGACAGGGGAGAGCTGTGGGCCGGTGCACACGCCGTGCTGGGAGGCGTGGGACCCGGGAAGGTGACGCTCGTGCAGAGGGTTCTGCGCGGCCACGCGGCCAGCTGAACAGCCGCCCAGGGCCTTTGGTGGTCCTGATCAAATTCAGTCTACGATGGTCTGGGGAAAGTTCCCAAGTGGAGAGCAAGCACAGGAACGTCCTCTTTACCACCCCTCTTGGTTTTACACTTCAACAGGCACACTTCCATCGGGGCCGCGTTTTCAACACTTGGCGTTCCGCTGCGTTGGGAGGAGGCCCCGAGGGCCACTAGCCGTGGCAGTTTGGAGGAGGAGCCGCACGAGGAAAGCCCGGAATCATCTGTTTTGTCCCCACCTATTTTCACTCACTCTTTGCCTCAACAAAGTTTATAAGGGTCCCAGACAGCACATGGCTGCTGCCCGCACCAGCGCATTGGCTAAGTGTCACCGACCATTTTCTCTTTTGAAAGGCTCTCCAGAGGAGCGTCTTCTCTGGAGTGAGACGCCAGAGAGAACAGAACTGAATATGCGTCTCTCCTTCGTGTTCTGTCTCTCCCGCCTATGAACATCAGCCTTCCACACACCTCAGTTCCAAGTAGCCCTCAGTCTGTAGGGAAGCTCTCCCCCCTTCCCCTCTCTCCCCTCCCCCTCCTTACCCCTCTCTCCCACCCACACAAGGTCCTGGGAACCCTGTTTCCTTCTTGCTTGCATAATTCCTCCAGGGCTTATTTTGAGGAGGTGGTCCGCAGCCCAGACTAGTTCAACACCCTAGGTCATTTGTTTGGTTTTGGTATTGTGCTAAAACTTGCCTCATCAAACGGTTAAGAAGTTGTTCCTCAGCTTATGTATCCTGCACAGATTGTAGAGGAAATTGGTTACCACCGCTTTTCTAAATGGCTGGTAGAATGAATCTGCAAAATTACCTAGACGTGGTGCTCTGGTTTGGAAGGTGGTTCATCGTTGATTCAGTTTCTTTAATTTGTAAGGACTTATGTGGACCGTGTCTCCTGTGAATCTTGGTAGATTGCATCATCTAAGTTGTCAACATGGTGAGAAGAGAGTTGTCTTTGTTGTAATAGGCCTCTACTATCCTGTCAATGCCTGAGAGATCAGTAGTTTGGACCCTTCCTTTCTTCTTGATACTGGCAATTTGTGTCGTCTCATTGCTTGGTTATTGCATTAGAAGTTGTTGATTTTTATGGTTCGTTTCAAGGCAGTAGCTATTGGTTTCTTTGGTTTTTCCTAGTCTTTTTCTGTTTTCCATTTCATGAATTCTGAGGCAATCTTTGTTTCTTTTCTTTGGTATAACTGGGACTAAGCCTGCTGTTCCTTTTAGAGTTGTTGAATGGAAGCTTGGTTTATAATTGTACGTGTTTTTATGGTTGACATGTGCACTCATTGCTATGAATGTGCTTCTAGGCACTGGCTTCATTCTACTGTTATGTATTCATTTACTTACTTACTTAATGTCACTGGAGATTGAACCAGTGGCACTTTACAACTGTGCTACATTCCAAGCCCTTTTGTCACTTTTTATTTTGAGACAGCTTCTTCCTAAATTGCTAAGAGTCTCTTTAAACTTGTCATCTTCCTGCCTCAGCCACTCAAGTGGCTAGAGTTAGAGGAGTGCCACTGTCTCTGACTCTACTGACATACTTTTATAAATTTTATTTTGATTTTCATGTATTTAGTATCTCTTGAGATGTTATTTTGATGCATCTATTGTAATTAAGGGTTATGTTTAATTTGCAAATTTGGGGGTTTCCGGCTCACTTTCTCTTAGAGATTTCTTGTCGAGTTCCATTGTGGCCTGACAGCGTACTTTGTATGATATTCTATTGCTTTGTATTTGTTAAAATGCGTTTTAGGGGCCAAAATGTGCTGATCGTGGTATTTCACATGAGCTAGAGAAGAGTGTGTTTCTGTCTTGCCGAATGAAGAAACTGATAAACCCCACATGGATCCAATGGTGCTCCCAGTTCAACCTTATCCTCATTGATTTACTACCTGCTGGATGTGTCAACTACTGATGGAGTGAGGCTGAAGTCTCCAACTATGGTAGTGCATTTGTCTATATCTCCTTACAGTTCTTTCAGGGTTTTGCCTGATATATTTTGACATTCTCCTGTTAGAGACACTGTTATTAAGAATTGCTATATCTTCAGGGCTGGGATTGTGGCTCAGTGATAAAGTGCTTGCCTGGCATGTGTGAGACACTGGGTTCAATTCTCAGCACCACATACAAATAAATAAAATAAACGTCCACTGACAACTAGAAAAATATTTTTTTAAAAAAGAGAATTGCGATATATTCTGCAGGAACTTACCCTTTTATCATTAAGTAATATCTTTTCTTACCCCTGATGATTTTCCTTGTCCTAAAGGTTTCTCTATCTGAAAGTAACATAGCTACTCCAGTTGTCTTTGAATTAGTATGGGCCCAGTGTCTCAGTCTCCATCTTTTGGAAGCCTTGTGACCCCTCAGGACCCACAGGCTATCTGATCACATTATTGGGCTGCCTGCTGTCTCTGGGTTCAGTGATCCTGGTTGGCCTGTGGAGGATGTCTTTTTCCTGCCCCTCCCTGGGGCTGGCGCTGCATCAGGGCCTGGACATTCTCAGTCTCCAGCTGTGCCAGGGACTTGACCTGAAGGGCTGGCCCAGTGTTGGAATTGGGACTGCTGACCACACCATTGGTGGTGGGCCTGGAGAGGATGCGGATCTCTGGAGGAGCCTGTGGGAAGGCGATCCTCTTGAATCACAATGGGTACTTGGGCAGAAGATATCCTGCCCTCTGCCTTCTCCCAGCTCTCAGGGAGAGCTCATCTTCCACTTCACTCATTGCTTTCTCTCTTTCAGTGTTTCTGCTTATATTTATCTGTGTATTCACATTCAAGTGGGTTTCTTGCTGGGCAGGTTGACCCATGCTTTAGTCCTGTAGTCCTGGCTCCTCTAGGGGCTGAGGTGGGAAAATTGCTTGAACCCATGGGTTTGGGGCCACACTGGACAACATAGTGACAACCCATCTCTGAATGTTTTTAAAAAGGAAGTTTCTGTTGTTTTAGAAGCTACTCAGTATACCAGCAGGTCTCATTGTGATTAGAGCAAGGAAAATCAAGAAGAACCACAAAAGTCATATTTCTTTTGAGTCTTGAGTCTTCCCTGGTCCTTTATGAGTTCCTCACTGAGACAGACAGAAACCAGCCATAATGATGAAAGAGAGTGTTGCCTATGCCATCTACATAAATGAGAGTCTGGGCAGAAGGGGAGGAATTGTTTCAAAAACTTGTTTGATTGACATACTATTAGGCTGAAGGCCCAGCACTTTGGATTCATACATAGGCAAACCACAGCCCAGTGTGTTCAGTGCAACAGAACTGGAGACTTACCAGCCAGCAACCACCAACTCATCTCTAACTAGGTACCTTCTGCTGTAACCAATCAAATATCCTTTCTTTATTCTGCTTCCCATGAGCATTTTATCAAGTTTCCTTTCTTGCCCCTCCCAGCAGAGTGCTCAGTTGCTTGTAGTGGGCCCCATTTTTGAATCACTGATTGCTCAAATAAGCTTTTTAAAAAGGCTTTATTGATGCACTATAATTACCCCTAATAGAGGAATTCTTTCATTATCCCATATTCGTGTGTGCACATAACTTAATCAATCTCATTCCCCAGTACCTTTCTTTACTTCCCTCCTCCCACTCTTTAAAATGTTAATACGCCCAGGTTTATCTTTAACAAACTAAAGCCACCTAGAGAACTTTCCTCCAATGCATGCACATTAGTATTTTGAGATACATCGATTTTTATCAATCATACAT
>PVHX01010676.1:0-68640 GCA_004024805.1 Geosciurus inauris | reverse complement strand
TCTTGGGTGGATTCAAAGGTCTTAGATAACTCACTGACTTGTTCCTGAATCAAAACCTTTTTACTTAAAAGAGAGTCCTTAATTAGCCTCCATACAGAGAAGGTGGTAATGGGAAAAGACTGTGGCCCCTCTGTGTGTAGCCTTTTCTGTAAGTCCGCACGGACCTGTTCCCAATCTGGAACATTGAGACCTCCCGAATGAAGGAACCAGGGACTAGACTGCTCTATAATCTTTAAGAAGGCCCTTATAGTACTTTCTTAGCCCCGTACCCTTTTTCTTCAACAGAATTTCGATCTGATTTTCCAACAATTCCCTACTGTGGGTAGTGCCCATCTTTACCTGCACTATTAACAATTCACCCCCTACTTACCGGCCGGTCCCGGGGTGTCCGTTGGCGTTCCTTCCCTTCTTCCAATCTCGGCGGGACCTCCAGATGCCAGCACCGGCGTCGGACCAAAGTGAAACCGAGTCGGCGAGGGAGCCACGGATGAAAAAACACACACACAACAACAATTCTGAAGAAAAAGAAGCTCAAATCTCGTTTATTTCAGCACTCTGGGCTTATATATCTTTTCTACCCCCCGAGGGGCGTGGGAGGCGTGGAACTGCAGACCCAGGTGTGGAAAATGCGCAGGCTGCAAAACAAGCTCAGACCACAAGAACACGGGAGTTCAAGGAATGGTCAGCACCTGTGGCTTCTCTCAGAAATCAGGGTACAGTTGGTTCTGGCAAACAGAAAGTAGCCATGCACGCAAGAATGCTCGCACAACTGATTCTTTACTTTTCCTTGATCCTGATCAAGTTCCTCTTTAAGCCAACTCTATCTGGAACAATGTGGTGAAGAGGATTTGGGGAAACACAGATCTTAGCTTTAGTCAAACACGATGTGCAATTTAGATGCTAACTGGGCTGAATTAAGGAATTCACAGAAACCTGGGTGTGTCCATGAGGATTTTTCTAGAGAATATTAGTTTGTGAGTCTGAGTGGAGTTGGGGGTCAGATCCTCTTTCAATGTTATTGGTTCACTAATAAGTTTTCATAGTATGCATCTTTATTTATCCTACTGTTTCTGTCTTTCTGGAAAACCCTAGTATGCCAGGCTTATATAAAACAAATATCACCCCCCAATTTCCCCTATTATAAAGGAAAGAAATGTTCAATGTTTTCTTGTACCTGGTAACCAAACATCCATATTTCAACTTGTGAAGATTAAATGAAGTTCTATAGAAAATTCTTTTAATAATACTTTTCTTTTGAACTCTGGCCACCGTGTAGCTATTGAAATGATAATATTTTTGATGATGATAAATGTTTTCATACGTTTGGGAAGCTTAATTAAGGGGGCAAAACATGGTGTCATGGATTTGGGACTCAAGTTTTGCTTTGGCACTTAATATATCTGCTCTAGTCATCACCTGTGAATTTTGCTGCTTTTTCATCTATAAATGAAGATAATGTTCTCTTCCATGCCTACTTCTGGTATGATTTGATTGTGGAGACCAAATGAAATTATATATCTGAAGATCTGTGTTTATAACAGTAAAGATGATCACAAAACATAAACTACAGCTCCTGATTTCTGGGCTTGAGCTTTTCCAGTTATCCTACACTGCCTTTGAGAATAGTTTGGAGTCTTCCTTTCTATAGTTCAGCCTCTAATCATAATAATTTTTATTATCCAGGGAGGTTTTGAAAATGACTCAAGGTAAATGTGTGCAAAGTATAATCCACCAACAAAAATGAAGTTCTGTTATTGCATCACACCATTTTAAATGGTTTCCGTTTGAAAACACTGAAAAGGTTAGCTGGTTGTGATGTCCACGTGGTCCCTCCCTAGTACCTCTCCTGGGTTCCTGATGAAAGCTTTGGGCAGGGCTCCCTCTGCAAATCCTCTGAAAGCATGCCACCGTCTTGGTGCTTTGCCTCAGCACCTGGACTGAAGGAGATTTCAGGGTGGTTATCTTTGAGTTTCCCAATCCTTTAAGGAAGCTGTATTTCTAATCCGTGGCATGAAGACCTTCTGCTTACCCTGTTAGATTAAATCACAGGCCTTCTTATCAGTGCAGAGCCAAGAGAAGCCTTGCAAATTGAATATAGACTTCACCTGTGAGCAGCATGAAAAATCAACTGAAACTAGTGCATCACTGCAAGTCATATTCATTGTTGTTCCAGGTGTTTTTCTAACTATAGTGCAAACCAGCATTCAGAATGCAATTATGCCTCTTCCAAATCAAGAATTTAGCAACTTCTCAGCTTTAAAAAACTCAGAGGAAAGTTGTTCATACTGAAAGTTTTTTTGTAATTAGGAAAAAATAAAAAGGAGGAAATGGATGGGATATTGAGTCATTACACAGCCAAGGATTTTCATTGGCAAGGAGTGCCTTTCCCCTAAAAATCTGATGAGATCTAAGGAGAAATAATGCCTAAGGAAGAATCCACACTTTGTGTGATTTCCCTAACAATTTGTACTTCCATGTTCGCCACACTATGCTGGGTAGGTGGTGTGATGTAGCAAAAAGTTGTGGGATTTTGTTTTGTTTTGTTTTTTGGTCAATTAGATTTATATTTCTATCTCCACATTTCTTCTCTGGGTGTATTAGTCAACTTTCTGCCACTGTGACAAAACGTCTGTGAAAAACATCTTAAAGGAAGATTTATTTTTGTTTATGGTTTCAGAGGTTTCTCCTCATATTGACTGACTCCATTGTTTAGGGCCTGAGGAGAGGTAGAACATCATGGAGGAAGGTGTGGTGGAGGAAAACTGCTCAGCTCATGGCAGCCAGGAAGCAGAGAGAGGAAGGGACTGAGGCAAGATATATCCTTCAAAGGCACATCTCCAGTGACCTACTTCCTCTTTCAGGCCCCACCTGTTAATAGCCCATTCAGCTATCAGAGCCTTCCTGATCCAGTCACTACCCTGAAGCCCCACCTCTGCATAGAGCTGCACTGGACACAAAGCCTTCAACACATGAGTCTTTGGGGGAACACTTCCCTGCAAACTATAACACTGGAAACTTAAGGATAACTTCACTTGTGCTTTTCTTTTGGAAAGTATTTCCTACTTCAGAATTAATTTTCTTTGTTTCTTTTTAAAACATATACAAAATAATCAGCTTATACTCTGATAAAGAATAAGATAAAGAGTAGATCTTTGCCCCCTACCTTTTCTTTCCTACCTCTTAGAAATCTGTACATGGAGAAACCAGCTCTGTAAACCAGTAAATGCCTTGTACTTCATAATGCCACAAGATGTTTCCTAAGGACTATTTTGTACCTGAGCCCCTCAAGCCAAAGCAACCTAGTCATAGAATGGTTAGGCTTCCTATACCTTTTTCCATGTGTGAGGCTATTGAATGCAAACCAAAGAGCAGATTGTGCTAATCACAATGCATGCATACATGAACATGAAAATTGGTATGGGTCAAAACTGAAATTCTCAGGAGTACCTAGGCCTCCTGAAAGGAAGAAATGTATTATTACATCTCTGAAGATACAGAAGAATCATGTGTTAGGTACCTGAGATAATTACATAAAAATGCCACCTGAGGCTAATTCAGGTATTTTCGGATTAGCAGTCAGTGCAACAGCTCTAATCTCATCAACTGATGATCAGAGGTATGAGAACTTTAGGGGGAGAGAAAGGCCTTTCTTTGGCCACAGGCTGTTCAAGCCTTCTTTGTCTGAGTGACCTGGTTTCCATTGCACAAGGATAAAGCACAGAATAAGCAGACAGACCTTTGAGAATCACATGAATTGTAATGGTAGTCCATACATAACTCTGAAGCCTCTGGACTTGGTAAGGCTTATAAAGACAGTAGTCACGTAATTTTGAGTGAAATATCTTGGTGCTCAAAGTGAAGGGCTACAGAAGACACTTCTCTGCTGCATTGATTTGTCCTACATGACACTTCTGGGACAATTATTGGGCTGCTTTCAGTACCTTCTGTGTTTTGCTTTATGATGGTGGGAACTGGAACCTGCAAATTTCATATGTGCAGGAGGGATATTGCAAGGGTATAGGAAGAACAGACTTTATTTGTTTCCTATGGATTCCTTTCCACTTTCTGCTCTTGTGATCCATACCCCATGCCTCTTCACTCTGGTAGGTACAGTTGCTTCTCATAGCAGCCATTGGTTTGGTTTGCAGTTTTTCCAACACCCACAGAAATAGCCTCAGTAAGCCCTCTCAAAGACATCCAGACCAGCTATCTGGCCTTACCTCCTTAGAGGCCCAGATTAGGCCCAGAGAGCCCCACCTGATAATCCAGAGCTACCAGCACCAGCTAGCCACATAATAGTCCCTCCCCAGGATTCTGAATTTTGATCCCATGTAGCCCCTTCTCCAGTCCTTAATGAGTCTAGCCTCTTGCATTTAGTCCTCAATCCAATCACAGTAGCTGTTTCCTGCAGTTACTCCCTTAACATTCTCACTTCGCCTCTTTAGTTAGTTATACAGTTAACTTCCTATCTCATTAAACAATCTTTATTATAAGTTATTTCTATTAAAATTACTAGTGTGATTTCTATCTGCCCTCACAGCTATTGAAATTGGCATCTTTAAACAGATCTTTCAAAACCAGACATTTCAGAATGTCCTTGAGTTTGAATGCAAAGCTGAGTTCTTTGCAAACAAGAAATGGGATGCTAGTAATGCATGGGAAGCAGAGGCATCACAATTAATCAAATTGTCACCTGCTCTAAATGGTGATGATGGGCCTATTTCATATTTCTACCTCCTGTTGGAACTCTAGGTGATAGAGTTCAGTGTTTTTGTTTGTTTGTATTTGTTTTTGGTGTCTGTGGGATAGAAAATTGTAACTGCTTTTGAATTTACTTACTTATTAGAATAAAAACCAAAGCTCTTTCTTACTTTTCTACAGTAAATGGTACCTTCTGAATGTCACCAACTATCTCCGTCCCATACATTACTATCCTCATCCCCTCCTGAACCTCCAGCAGTATTTCTTCTGATTCTCACAGGAGGAAACTGTGGCATCAAGGGCCTTTGCCACTCTGGTTAAATCATGTTGGAATACTCTACACCTAATCTTCATATGGCCTAATTCTTATACTTAGGATGTAGATCTAATGCCTCTTTATTGAAAAATCTTTTCCTGACAAAAAAACAAAAAAGAAAACAATGCAATAAAAAAAGCACTAAGGGGGCTGGGATTGTAGCTCAGCGGTAGAGCGCTTGCCTCGCATGCGTGAGGCCCTGGGTTCGACCCTCAGCACCACATACAAAGCAATAAAATAAAGACATTGTGTCCATCAACAACTAAAAAATATTAAAAAAAAAAAAAAAAAAAAAGCACTAAGTACTATGCCTAAGAAAGGTGGTCAGCACCTTGATTCCTAATTATCACTCAAATTGACCAGGAAAAATAAAAATTACATTAATAATACTTCAAATACATTATATTTAAGAGAACATATGATTGTATATTTTAAGTGATCAGAATTCAGCTACTTAGTTTAAGATGGGTCCTTTTACTTTATTTTTTGGTTTATTTATTTATTGTTTCTTGCAAATAGAAACATATTGTAGGGGCAAAGAATAGATAACAATTATAAAATCAATGTGAATAAGAGCTTTTTATCAACTGTGCTGATTTTTGCCCTGATGTCTTCCAAAACAGAATTGTGCTTATTACCTATGTCAAATCTACAGTGTATTTACATTGGGAGATTAATATGGGTTATGATTCTGAAAATCACACAATTTCAAAAATAAATTGAAAAATTATAATGAAATAATATATAAGAAAATATGGAAAAACTTAGTTATTTGTGCAAAGTTGAAATAGATCTTTAAAGTGGTAATTAACAAAAAAAAAAACAAGGAATTAACTACCCCTACTTATAACGAGACAGGTACAGGAAAACAGATGAATTTCTGGATGTTGTTTTAATATTAATATTAGAAGTTGGACCATTATTGAATTAATAGTAATGAGAGAGAGCATGGGCTTTTAAGCTACAGGATTCCCTTGCCTCTTAGTTCTGGAAGGTCTCAGCGCTCCCTAGAAATCTTTGGCAGCCGTTATCGATATTCATCACACAGCAAATATCACAATGGTTGAGAGCACTTGGATCCTACAACTGACACAGCTGGAGAAAGCTGGGAGCAACAAAACCAGGGTGAAACAAAGAAAGGTTGGCAATTAGAAAAGGAAAACGCAGCTCTCTTGGCAGATACTAGTCAGATGATACATGGTAAGAGAGTCCCTGCTCATTCACTAAACTCAACTGCTTAGCCAAGCCGCCTTGTATTATGCCAAAAAGCCAGAATGGAATTCAGGGTAAGATTTGTTTTCCCCTCCTTTCTGCAAGATTTTTAGGGCATAAGACTGTGGTTTGCTTTTCCTACAACTCCTACTGTTCAACTAGGCATAACTCAGAGACATGTTATATAAACACAGATGTTAAAACTTACTGGCATCCATTTTTTTTTAACATTGGGAGTGTAAATAATTTTAGTGGCGTGTATTAAAATGCTCATAGAGAAGTGAAAATGCCCACCTTAGTACTCCACTGGCCATTTCCTAGCACCACACGTAGACATGTACTATGCTTTATAATCAAATTATCTCAAACCAACCTGATATACTCCATGTTGACTACTTTGCTTGGAAATGTGGTGATAAGTCAGTTATTTTTCACATTAATATGGAACAGATTTAAACCAGTCTTCATTCCAGGTAGTGTGATTAAATTGGATTAGAATCAGATTAAAAATTGACTTCTGAGAGAAAAATCCCCCGAGTAAAAAGAGACAGCAGATATATTAAGTGTTCATAAAATAGGAGAGATTCTATCTCTATTAGGCTTATTTCTTTCTTACAACACACCATCCTGTTAACCATTCAAAAATATTTTCAAGAGAGGAAACAACCACAGAAAAGGCACAGAGGGAAGACAAGAGCAAAGAAGATTTTGATACACTATCTCTGTCTCACGTTTTCTCTTTGTTCTATAAACCTGGTATATTTGAATTTTCAAAGGAATTAGATAATTGAAAATTTAGAAACACTTAGGTCAATCAGATATCTTCCACAGGTATGAGGATGGATCTTCCTGTTCATCTGAAAGAAGAGTGCCAGATCAGATATTTTTAAGCTCATAACCCAAACAATAGAACAATTAGATTAACACCACAATGTTCTTTCTCATTTAAATGTTGGTCAAGACAGGGATTCTACCTGCAGACAGTTCTGTGCGGAGGAGCACCAAAGCACAGAACTAGCTTGTCTTCAGGAATGAATAGTGTAAAAATTAATGGGAGAATATTTACAGTTTGTGCTCACAGCAGGACAGCTCATTTCTGTAAATAAAGCACTTTCATGAACATTCTATTAACTGAAACTTATAACAGCATCTTGAAGTAGGTATAATATCATTTCAATTTTATCAGTTATTAACTGAATTCCAGGAACTAAAGTAATTTGCCTAAGGTCACTAGTGACCAATAAAGAACCTTTTCAGAAAATCAATTCAGTTCTCTCTGAAACAGCTATTTACTTATCTAACTTTAAACCTTCTGAACTCACTCTACTGGATAAATACTACCAAAAGAGAAAGGGGAAAATAAAAAAGAGGAGGAGAAAAAAAAGTCATCTTTGACCACATACCCTTGTGTAGCTATTGTCCCCTTGCTCTGTTCTGCAGAACTTAATAATAAAATGCAAACACACACACACACACATACGTTTCTTATCTCTCATTTGCTTTGGTGGTCAGCTTCCAAAATGGTCCCCTTACATCGGCTACTGTGCAATCTCCATGTCCCTTCTGCTTTATACAGAGTTTGGTCTGTGTGCCTGATAGCACGTGGTGGAAATGATGGGATGTCACTTCCAAGATTGGATTATAGAGACTGTGTTGTTCTTGTTGGGGATGTCGGTTCTGTCTCATATGGCTTGCTCTGTGAGAAGTAAACTGCCACACTGTAAGAATGCTCTGGAAGCTTGTGGGAAGCTACCCACATAATGAGGAACTGAAGAGCGAGCCCATAAGTACCAAGGAACTAAAGCCTGTGGATGGTCACATAAGTAAGCATGATATTGAACTCTTCTCTTTTGGGTGGGGGGACAGTGGGAGGTCATAGTTACACCCATTTTTTTCAACTTTTTGAAATTAATGCATTAGAGTTCTACATAATGGGGAGATTTGTTGTGACACGTTAGTACATAAACACAATATAACAATAAAATTTGATCAGTATCACTCCCCAGCACTTCCCCTGGTCCCTACCCTCCTCTCACTCTGGTCTTTTTCCTCTATTCTACTGATCTCTCTTTGCTTTTCATTAGATCCCCCACTCCTGCCCACACCTTTCTTTCCCTTTTTCCTCTCTAGCTTCCACATGTGAGAGAAAAATATGACCCTTGACCTTTTGAATTTGGCTTATTTTGCTTAATATACTGTTCTCAATTTCTATCCATTTTCCTGTAAATGACATGATTTCATTTTTCTTTATAGTTGAATAAAACTCCACTGTGTATATATACCACATTTTCTTTATCCTTTCATTGATTGGACAACAGACTCTTAGACAACCTTCACATGGGTACAGCCCCAGCCAAAGTCTAATTTGCAACCACATGAATACTCTTGACCAGAACCAAGTGGATGAATTGCACCCATATTCTTGACCCTCAGAAATTATGTAAAATAATAAATGCCTTTTAAAAACAATTCATGGCTAAGATTTATTACAATGAAATAGTCCTAAGCAGAATGGGTACAAGAGAAACATACATGGGCACAGTCTAGGGGAAATGAGGTGTAAACTTCCAACACCCCACCCAGCACAGTCACACAGAACACACTCAGTGCCCCCAACAACAAGCTGAGACAACAAACATGAAGTATTTTCTGCTAGGGAAGCTCACCAAAGATTCAGGGCCCAAGAATTTTCTTGAGGACTGGTCATATCAACCATGTACCCAAATACCTGATTCCCAGAAGGAAGTATCAAACATATTTATTTGCACAGTTCAGACACAAGTGCCTCTTACAGAGAACCTTCCTCAGTTCCACACCCAAATGCCAGCTAGGAGCAGGCTCAGGCTGGCTGCATCAGCTCTTTTCTGTATACCACGACAAAAACAAAACCAAACAATGGAAAATTTTTCGGTTTTGTTTTTGACATAGTATAAACACTTGTTATTTAATCTACTAGATTTTAAGATACTTTGTTATGTAACCACAGATATCAACATCTTCAGTTTTAACAAATGCAGTGATCTTTTGTCTTCAGCATATTGCAGACAGTTGATCACTCTACTCGATATGCTTTCATTCTCTCAAATTTTAGGACCCCACAGTTTTCCACAATTTTCCCCCCTCCTAATTTTCCTTCTACCTCATTTATCTGTCCTTACTCTCCTTTGCTGTATCCTTGTCCTGCCCTCACTCTATGAAAGTCAGAGTGCTTAAGCTGTTAATTTTTAAACCTCTTCTTGATCTATCCTTTATTCATAGATTACAGCACTTGGTCTCATGGTTTAATATCATCTCAGTGACACTGACTTGTGAATTTGTACCTCTGATCCTGGTCTCACTGAATGACGTATCTAACTCCAACCCCAATGTCTCCTGTAGGCATCTAATACTTAAACTCAATATGCCTAAAGTAAATCCATTTCTCCCTACAACTATTCCTCAGTCTGGAATTTCATTTCAATTAATAGCACAAGTATCTACCTAATTGGTCAGGTCAAAAACCTGAGAGAGATCCTAGATCCTCTTTCCCTCCAGGAAAAATATCCAAATATTTATTGACCTCTTGAGCATAACAGCATTAGAATCACTGGGAATCTCACTGGATGTGCAGAATCCTGGGTATCCTGTGGACATACTTAACCATTATCGGCATTTTGGTAAAACTTCTAGTTGATTCATATGCACAGTTATGCATGGGAAGCACTAACCTACAGGACTAAACGTCATCAATATAACCAATTATGTTCTGTAGATCCCTTAAAGCTTCTCTTTAAAAGAAAGGATTTTTGTTTGCTTGCTTGCTTAATAAGTTTGAAAAACACAGTATAGAGCATAATTTAGGTTTTTCAACATTTTTATAATAAAATATATTCAATTCTGTTTAATCCAGTCTCCGTCCTACCGGCTAATTCATGGAAACAAGGAGTTTCTCTGTTTCTTATCCGCCTCTGTTTCTTAGCCATTGTTTATTAACATTCATTGGAACTACTATTCCATCTCATTGAAAAACAATGTAATAGTTTCTCAAGCACTACTGTTGGGTATCAGCCTTTAAAATCATGTATTCACTCATCCATTTATTAAGACATGCTGGATGCTCTGCATAGAACCTACTCTGTCCAAGACAGTTTTCTTTGTGTTGAGGCTAACACAATGTGATTCAAAACTCTTCTTATTAGAGAACATCCCCTCTCATGGCTACAATAATGCTCAGCATGACTAAGACACGTTGCAGTCATCTTCAGTCATGTGAAACAGAGGTTACAATCACAAAACTCACTGCTGCTGACCGTGCAGACCACAGGAAACAAAGATTGAGAATAACCGGGGGGGGGGGGGGGGGGGGCATCAGTAACTACCATTCTATCTTGATGTAGCCAAGTCTGGCTCTGAGATGACAGCATCCTGACCTCCTGCCCTTATAGCTAGTCAAACGTCTGTGACTCTATTCTCTTCCTTCCAAGTTTCTGCAGCTGGTCCTGACAACGCACATTAAATTTGAAATAGCATTAATGGGTCAAGAGTTTTAAAAAATTAGCCCCCCTGCCACAGGCTTGCTTCAGTATGGTTGTTTAGGTCAATTAACACCCTTTGAAGTCTTTGTTACAAAAATGTTTTCTTATATTCTCCTCTAAGAAGCCTATTTTGAATTCCTACCCCAAACCTGTATAGCATTCCTACCCTGATTACATTTACTTATCTCCTTAAATTGAAATCACCTATGTGTCTCTGTGTCTTCTTGATTAGACTTTAAGCCTCTCAAAGACAGAGGGCCTCATTGTGCACCATTGTAGCACCACCATCTTGTTCACTTCCTAGCTCATAGAAGGTACTCAAAAGTATTTAGTGACCTGAGCCAAATAGCAATTACGTAAGTGGAAATAAGAAATTCCTTGAGCATGCTTGTAGATGTACTTCAGGATTCTCTCAGCATACTTCCTGGTTTCCTAGATCTCAGAGTATTTATTGAAGGTCAGTGAGGATTAAGACCTACAGGTGCCGGACAAGTGAGATACCAGGAAAAGAGACAGTCAAGAGTGATAGGGAGGGTGGGAGTTGTGGTTCAGTGATAGAGCGCTTGCATAGCATGTGTGAAGCACTGGGTTCTATCCTAGCACCACATAAAAATAAATAGAGGCATTGAGTCCATATACAACTAAAAATAAATTTAAAAAAAAGAGTGATAGGGAGTGGGCTAAAGTGGATCCAAAGTTGCCATATCTTATGCTTTAAATAAAAAATATTCAAATGTGCTACCACAATATCATATTGAACATGGTAAATACATATACTTTTTTATCTGTTAATTATACTTCAATAAAGCTGGGAGAAAATATGAAAGCATATTTTATATGTAAAGTTAACCCATTTTTCTCTGCTTCCTAATATAGAACAAACAAGTTGGCAAGAAATTTGATGCATTTATATGCAGGTACCTTTTGTTTTAAAATGTACTTTCCCAACCAGGCATTATGGTACACACCTGTAATCCCAACTGAGGCTGAGGCAATAGGATCACAAGTTGGAGGATGGCCTGGCAACTTAGCTAGATAGACCCTGTCTCAAAATAAAAAAAATAAATGGCTGAGGATATAGTATCTCAGTGGGAAAAAAAAAGTTTCAATTCAATCCCTAAATCCCTAGTAGTGAAAAAATAAAAGCATTTTTTCATTTTTTCTTTGAATAAATTTAAAATTCATTGTGGGTCAAAAAAGTGAAAAATAAACAAGTAGAATCTTCCTAAGTTATGAAGCAAAGCTTTACCATTATCTTCCAGAAAATAATTCTGACAATTGTTTTAGAAAATCACTAGAGGATCGTTTCATATAAAATTCATTTTGAATTTCAGTTTTCCATGTTTTTTTTTCCTGGAAAATAAAACAAAACAGATAAATAATGACCTACAAAAGGAAACTTCAGGCACTTTCTGATACAAGTGCAATTTAGAGCATGAGTTTGAGAATTCTGTCACCTGTTTGACCACCACACAGGTCTTTTGAATCTTAGGTGGCCTGAAGATTTTACATCCCTGCTGCAGCTAAGAGGACTTAGCAAAGAATGGAAGGAGAAGAAACTTTTCAACCCACTGCTACTTGGCAGACACTATGTTAGACACTTTAAAAACACAGCGAGTGATTCATAACTGCTTTTCAATAAATATTTCCTAAATAAAGAGCTATCATACTGACTCTGATCTTTAAAAACTGGCTAAGTGTTTATTATTTCAGTTCCCTTGCTCATGATTGTTATCTGTAAATTCCTAAAAAACAAAACAAAACAAAAAAAAACAGTCCTGTGAAGTTGTAATATACTGAAATCTTACTTTCCATATAACTGAGTCTGAGATTTGCTAAGAGACTTGCTCAGGTTTGCCACTTAAATAGTGGCTGAGCTGGCACTTGGGTCATCAGATTCAAATCTAAGAATAGCTCATATTTTTTGACACACTTTATGGATCAAGCACATTCATATGACAGCAGAGTTGTCCACATTAAGGAGGGCAAGATGTTTCCAAATACTGTAGGTCCGCATCACATCTCAATGATGGCTGAGGATGCTGGGAGACATCGGGCTGGTTACAGTGCCTCACTGACCTACTGGTACCTCTAGAATCTCTAATCCAAATCCACCTCACATAATGCTTAGATTCCTAATAAAAGAGCCTTACCATGTGGCTGCACAATGTGTGCTTCAATATTTGTTGTGGGCAGAAGCCAAGGTAGTCCTTTTATCTTTAACCTTTTCTATAAGAATTTCCTATTGGACTTAATCAAATCAGGGCCATACCAAATAAAGATAACAAACAAACTAACTTCATTTTATTTATCTTGGGTTTTGGAGAGTGTCTATGGGCAGTATTTTTAGATCAGTCTGACATATGAAACAGCTTTTCTGTGATATTTTGGCATCTTCTGAAGACAGTGATAGTTTGTACGTGTAGGCCCAATCTAGGATGGTGTCTGCATTTCCATGGGACATTCTCTCATGGATCTAAGAGAAAACTAATTGTATACCTGCTTGATCTGCAGTGGGAAAACATTTACTATTAATGTTTAATTGATATACGCAAATGTCATGTTGAGTTATTATGTTCTACTTAGTCAACAGAGGCACCTTTATGTTAAGCATCCATGGGGGCAAGAAAGAGCCTTTTAGGAGTACAACTAACCTTCATCCAAATATTTCATCCTCATAAAGGGGCTTATTTTATACACAATTCCATTAGCCATAAACTGTGTCAAGTAGGTTTATAGTTTTCCATGTGCCTCACTAAGATGACCCTAACTGCAGTAATTTCCTTCACAGTTTAGGGATGAAGCAAGAAAGAATGAACATAGCCGGGAATGGTGGCTCAAGCCTGTAATCCCAGCACTTAGGGAGGCTGAGACAGGAGAATCGCGAGTTCAAAGCCAGCCTCAGCAATGGCGAGGTGCTAAGCAACTCAGTGAGACCCTGTGTCTACATAAAACACAAAATAGGGCTGGGGATGTGGCTCAGTGGTCGAGTACCCCTGAGTTCAATCCCCAGTACCAAAAAAAAAAAAAAAAGTAAAAGAAAGAATGAACATAGATAATACATTATACCAATAATATATTCAATAGTGGGGACCAGGACAAAGAAATTCTAAAGGACCCCAAAAGAAACTATGTATAACTAGTCCTGGGTAAGAGTCCCAGTGATGAGCTTTTCCTTCTTCAACTTGGTGCCAGGAGATGTGGAGATTACTGTCTCCTGTGCACTAGCATCCCAAAAGTCCAAGAACTGCAGTTCCTCTCCACATCCCCATTGAACTCTGACCTTAGCATAGAGCCTCTGTTCCCCTCTGGGAATAGCATAAACCCCTAGTTGTGTTGATTTATGAAGACTTTGAGGACCAAGTAAAGGTTGTCAGGGTGCTCTGATTCATTCCCAAGCTTATTTTGAGTTGATCAAAGAAACCATCACTATGCAGACCTTAACACAACAGCCCATTGGATCTCCCATGGCCCAGTACCTGGTCATGAGGTTCTAGGATTGCAGGTAAAATGAAGAGATCAGCAGGCTCCAGAGAGGTAGCTGTTTCCATCATGGGACTCCCAAAGTGGTTTAGAATGGGCTAGTATGCCTGCAACCCCAGTGCTCACAGAGGTGGTGGCTTGTAACTCTGTGGTGCAGATGTCTTACCTCAAAGTGGCACTGCAGGTACCATGGTGAAGTTTTGGAGTGGATAGCTCAGTGGCTAGTCCTATATTGCTTTCTGTCTGATGGTTCACAGTTTTATTTTGGGGGTGGGGGGCGGTGATACCAGGGATTGAACTCAAGAGCACTCAACCACTGAACCACACCCTCAGCTCTATTTTATATTTTATTTAGAGATACGGTCTCACTGAGTTGCTTAGTGCCTTGCCTTTGCTGAGGTTGACTTTGAACTTGTGATCCTCCTACCTCAGCCTCCTGAGATGCTGGTATTATAGGTGTACACCACTGCACCAGGCTTGATGGTTCACTTTTAAAGAGAAAGGCACTAAGATCCTAGGAAGGAGCCTCCTCTCCATGGTGCCACAGGAGCCTGAGTGAGCACAACCATGGGCCTGTCTGACTGCTGGGCAACACGGAGACTGCTGCTCTGCACCACCACTGCTATTAATGCTTGAATTCTGCTGTTTTGATAATGGCTGCTCTCAGGACAATTTTAGAAATGGATTTGTGGTAACACAGCCCACAAAACACCATATTCTCTCACTAAGTTTAACAAAATTGTTCTTGATACCACGTAGGTAAACTAACCACATTGCTAAAATCTCTTTGGGTCATGTGAGTA
Source organism: Geosciurus inauris (assembly GCA_004024805.1). Taxonomy (NCBI): domain Eukaryota; kingdom Metazoa; phylum Chordata; class Mammalia; order Rodentia; family Sciuridae; genus Geosciurus; species Geosciurus inauris. The sequence continues at coordinate 53,611 of PVHX01010676.1, read as the reverse complement.
AAGCCATCCTGAGGCTCTATATTAGAGCATGAGTTTTGACAACTTTCTGAATTGCAGGACATTGTTATCAGTATCAAGCACCTGTTTAGGGTTAATAATAGTCACTGAACACAACATAGCTCATGGGGCCTCAAAGGTCTCATTCTTGGAGGACCATAAGTAGTGATGAGGGAAATTTCCCTCGTTTTCTTAGATCCCTTTATTTAGATTTCTAATTCAACTTTTGGAAGTCCCAGTTGTGCCCTCTGGACTGAAAAGCTTTTGAATAATCTGCTAACACTCTCCAAGACCCAACAGCATGGCTGGCAAGGTGCTGATAGAATCCACAGCACTTTCAAGACCTATTGGTGAAGTGTTCTGCAGAACCCTCGGCATTTTGCTCTTTCAAAATAGGCATTGTTTTAGTCGTATTTTGTTTTGTTTTGTTTTCAGTATTATTGCCAAAAGACCTGACAGGAGCAACTAGAGAAGGAAAGTTTATTTTGGGGCTCATAGTTTCAGAATTCTCAATCCATAGATGGCTGGCTCCATTCCTCAGGGCCTGAGATGAGTAGAACATCATGGTGGAAGAGTGTGGTAGAGAAATGCAGCTAGGGAAGCAGAGGAAGCAGAGAGAGAGCGGGCTCCACTCAACAAGGAAAAATATATACCCCAAAGACACACCCCCAAGGACCACCTCCTCAAACCACACCATACCTGCCTTCATTTACCACCCAGCTAATCCCTATCAGGGGACTAATGCAATGATTAGGTTGATGCTCTCATAACCCAGTCACTTCACCTCTGAATGCTCTTGCATTGTCTCACACATGAGATTTTGGGGGACACCTCACATCCAAACCATAACAGGCATGGTATCCAATTACCACCCTGCTTACAACATCAGTTTGTCAAGGCATTGAGGTAGACAGTTAGGACAAGGAGTCAACTGAAAATAACAATTAAGCTTTTATTCACTTAGTGTGACAATACAGAACACTCACTGGCTCCTTAGTGTTCCATGTTTTTCTCAGGTGACATGAAGAACAGGTGGATGGCAGGGGTTCATCTTACTACCTGAGGCACTAAACGAAAGCCCTCTGTCTTTTTAGGGACCTAGAATTCCATGGGGAGAAAAAGAGAAATGTCTAGGAATAGCACTGTGTCAGTGGAGAAGAATATTCTTGTCAAGCCCCTCGGTAGGAGGTCTTACATGGAAGTCCCTCAGCCAAGGCTCCTGATAAGACACCTAGGTTAGGAATGCAGACATTCATATGAGCACAGCTGGCCTGGGGACCTATGTCCTTAGTGGAACTACCTCTGGAAATCTGCAATGCACAGAATGGGTGGTGTGGAGTCTGGAGTGAGGGCAGCTTCCCCTCAGGAGGCCTACCTGGCTGAGCCTCTGTAATTACCTATGGACAGGCTTGACGGATCACACTTAAGATTTTGGCCTGGAGCTGCTCTCCTCACAAATTATATAAATAGGTCCAGAAGAATGAGAAAGCAAAGGATAGAAGTGGGATGCAGAATTAATTGTTGCAAATACAAAAACAAATTCAGAGTAAAATAAGGTCACACTCATACTCTGTAACTCATTTCCTTTAATCAACACCAATTTTAATGTATAATTTCCATAACTAATTTGATTTTTATTCCTATGGGGAAAAATCTCTTGTTTCTTCTCTAGTACTCTACAAGTGTTCTCAAATTTACTTCTGACATCAGATATATATATTTCCCCCATGCCGCTTCTTCATGAATACTCAGTGTCCTATAATTTAACATAATTTGGTTACTATCTAAAGTATGAAATCCTACAGATTAAGTGCTCAGTCCCTTAATACTGCCCCCACTTTAGATGCCAATCTTGAATCTACATTCTCACCTGTACTTCTGACCAATAAGCTACAAATTGAAGACCTTCTTTGGGCTTAATAATTTGCTAGAACAACTCACAAAACTCAGTAAGACAGTTTGCTAATCAATTTATTATAAAAGGAGCAGCCAGATGGAAAAGATGCACAGGGCAAGGTCTATGGGAAGGAGCAGGGAGTTTACATGCTCTCCCTAGAAGCCTCACCTTCCCAACACCTCCATGTGTCCACCACCAACCCAGAAGCTCTATGAACCTTATCATTTTTGGATTTGTTTTGAAATTGAGGCTATATTATACAGGCATGATTGATTAAATCATTGGCCAATGATGAATAAGTCAATCTCTAATCCCGTCCCCTTTCTTGGAAGGGTGGGGAGCTAAACAGTGACATGATCTGTGATTGGCTTTCTGGCAACCAGTCCCATCCTGGGGTTATCTAGGAGTTTTACAAAAGCACCCTCATTAATATAGAATCTGGTGGTTGTAATAACAATAGATGCTCTTTTCGCCTTTATCACTCATCACTCAGCAAATTCCCAGGGTTTTTGGGACAATGTGCCATGAATGGGAACAAAGATCAGATTTATACATTTCTTATCATAATTCATGATTCACATCATGGTTCACTGTAATTTGGATATAGAAAGATGGATGGATAAGTAGGGCTAATTCCTAAGATTGAGGATCAAGGAGCCTTAAGGGGACTAAAATCAGACTTAAAGATCCAATGGCAAATGAGACAAATAGTAGGTGAGCTGCCTTCTATTCACCTGTTAGCTCATTCTTCTCCCTGAGTGGCTACTGACTCTCAATCCTCTTCCTTCTTCTATCAGAAATATAAAAGTATGAACGTGAAGGATTTTATGCCATGTAGCATTGAGAAGATAGAGATCTTCATTTTTCTTCTCAATGATGCCTAGATCCTATATTGGCTATTGTAGGCAAAGAAAATGTGTCCATAATTATACATTCAACAGAGAAGAGGTTGAATGTATAAGAGGAAGAGTAGAAGAGATGTTTTGGAGCTGGCTAAGATATGAGCCCTGGCACTGCAGGTTTTAATTTTAAAAGAGCTATGGAATGTGCTATGTAGAAGTAAGTTGTTTTTCCTTTTTCAGATTGCTCCTAACTCAATTGCCACTGGTCTCCACACCCCAGGAGGATAGAAATAACTTTGTTTCTGCTGGCTCAGGTTTGTTTCCTATAAATAGTTGAAGAAAAATGGCAAAAAGATGTGTTTTATTTTCTTTATGAAGCTATCATAGGATTTGTAGCTAAACACCAAAAACCTAAGTGACAAGAAGTTGGGGAACACAAAACATCTGCAACTAAATGAGGGTTCTCAGGAGGATTTGAAAATGAGTGCAACTAAGGAGATAAGAGTTGACAGAAAGAATATCAGCTCCTCACTTGGTACTGCTCTGATCATCGTTCTCATCAATTATTTACACAAGGAAGATCTACATTAAAATTAATCATGAAATTTTGAATTGCTCCTTTACATTAATAATGAAACAACTGCACAAAAATGCAAACAGACACCGATAATAGAATATGAAATAATGCTTAACACGCAAAGGGAAAAGGCCTATTTAAGTGAAACACCAAGAGGCTAATTATTGTACTATTGTGAGGGTTATGGTCTGTGACCCAGATTGGCAGCCTTTACCTGCCAAAAAATGTTGGTGTCTGTTTCATCTGTAGTTGTTACACTTAGAGCTACACGCAGAGCTGCCCCAACCCTCGAGGCCCAAGCAGTTGAGGATAATTTGCACCACAGCAAATGGTCCAATTGCAATTTAGGGAGGATGCATAGATAAGCCATCTCAGCCTAGTATGGCAAATATAAGTGCTTAGACACAATGCTCCTCCTTCTGCCTCTTGTCTCCACCCAGAGGGAGCTTCAGATGTATTCCATGGCTCCCTTATGCAGTCATCCTTCTTCATCTCTATTCCTAAAGACCTGTCCTTTTAAAAATTTCTAGAGCATATTGTTTTACTGGGCATATTATAGTATTTGGCTATATGGTATCTTAAAGTCCTTGCTGCTATTTGAGCTAGATTTTTCTATTTCATCTTAGGATATATGTGACATGGTCTCTACCCTCAAGCCTTTTCTCCATATTGAGGAAGATTCCCAGTCATCTCTCTTTGATATGCAATGCAGAAGTTTGTAGTCTTCAAAAAGAGCTTGAGGGGATCGGGGCACATAGTGACATGGATCCTCTGTTGACAAGAATTAAAGAACTTAGAAGATTTTTTTTTTTTTAAAAGAGACCCAATGACATGCCAGGAAATGAATGTCATTTCACAGAAGAAGATTGGCTTTAATCATTTACTACTTAGGCAGTTTGGAGATAGTCATTTACTTATGCTGATTCTTGTTTTCTTCATTTGTAAATGGTAGAGAAAAGCCTCCTGGTCCAGTCTTGTGAGATCATCTGTATTACTGAACTTCAAGTGATTTATTTGCTGAAGCCACTCCCAGCTTCCTGAGAAGTTGTTTGGTACAGTGGATAAGGACATAGCCTCTGGTCATATAACTTGGGTTTGAATCTTGGCTCTGCAATTTTATTTCATTTTTTCCCATTTTTGTGAGGTGGGGATAAAAGGGATTGAACCCAGGGGTGCAACATCCCCAGCTCTTTTTTATATTTTGTTTAGAGACAGGGACTCACTGAGTTGCATAGGGTCTTACTAAATTGCTGAGGCTGGCTTTGAACTTGTGATCCTCCTGCCTCAACCTCCTGAGTCACCGGAGTTACAGGTGTTCGTGACCACACAGGCTTGGCTCTGCAATTTTCTAGTGCAGCATTAACCTCTCAGTGACTTAGTTTCCTAATCTGCACAATATGAATAACGATAGCCTCTCATGAGAATATGGGAATTAAATGAGCTTGCACGAGTATAGCACATAAGACAGTTTCATTATGCAAGCACCAAGTAAATGTTAGTCTTTATATAGGACATAATTAAGAGCATAGTTATTATATAGCTTTTAAGTCAGTGCCTGGCACAGAATAAGGTCTCAGTAGATGTTATCATCACTGCTGCTCTTATTCTTCTAACAATGTTAAGAAATAGGCTAAGAGTACAGGCTGTTATATAGAGCTGTGATTCCATTTCTTCCCTACTAGTGAGTAGAGCCTTAAAGATATTTGTTTTCTCCATTATTTATTCAACTATTTGAAAACATTCCCTGATGGAACCTGTTATGATGTATGGGTACATAATAACCTGTACAATGCTATGAATCACACACATTTCATTATGCAGTAGTCAGGAAACTTAAAGTGTTCTTAAAAGCAATTCATGGTTTTATATGTATGCCAGATGGAGAACTGAGAAAAAAAAAAAAAAACTAATGTTTTATCCAAATCCAGAGGTACATATAATGATAAACTTGCTTCCAATCAACTACCAAATATTTAATGATGGGATCCCACAAAAGGGGAGGAAGAAGGGGTTTTGATGGAATAATTCAAAAACACTTCTCCAAAGGTGAATGCTTCTTCTACAATCTATGGAAAATATGTATGGTTACACAAGGCTAATCCCTGGTTCAATAGAATATGGTCTTCTATGTTCTTTATTGCTAAACATCTCTGTTTTCATATTTCTGGGATGTGGGTAGAAGCTGCTGATTATAACCAGAATAGACAGGAATGTGAAAAATGATTCATAGCTGCATGTTAAATAGAAACAAGGTCAAAGGTGCCATAAGTCCTTTTGTTTGGAGTTCCTACATATACCAAATCCTAATCCATTCATTTTCAAGCAGTTGGAGTCAAGGTACAAAACTCTTGCAATAAATGGGTAGAATCCCTGCTCTTACATATATTTCACAACTACTCCTTACATGATCCTGACAACCATAGAAACTGTCCACTAGAAGTATCAAAATCAGGTCAAAGAATCCATCCTTGTTCTGTCAACTAATATTATCACACAACACTTCTTCAGTGGAGAATTTGCAAGACTCATCACTAGCAGTGGCTAAGATATCTACTTCTCTCAAGTTCCTGCAGTGTGGCTGTTGGGTGTTCTGTATCACGGGGAGTCAAGGACACAGGGGTGTGGTATAGGCTACAAACTATTCTTCTCACATAACTAGGTTGAGATTCTTGAGAGTACTTTAAAGCTAAATTTCTCAAAGTGTGTTCCAGGATAGTATTAGATGTTGTGCAACAAAGAATGCTTTCTACAGTCCAGTGGTCCCATAAGTTTCAAAAATTTGAGGTTATGTGAGTTTTAAATAGGTCTTGTAAGAAAGAATATCTCAGAGCCTGTCTTGTATTGCTATGCATTATACTTTAGCACTATAAGAAAACCAGCTGTCCTTTGTCTACTACATTTATCATCTTGGAATGATTTCTGGAGTGTTGTGCTAGGAAAGTGTGCCTCAGAGAAATCCATTAAAGGAAGGGAGGAATAAAGAATTTATGTCTCTGGATTCCTCTAATCTTATCTCCCATTGGTGAAAGTTTTCACAGGGAGTTATTTACCCTATATCTCAGGATCGCATCATCCAGCCAGATGGTAAATGACAGCCAGATTCTACACTTTGTGGTATGGCTAGACTGGAACAACTGGGGAGTCTGGTCTGCAGCTGGTTGTCTTAAAATGACTAAATGACTAAGCATGGCCAATGTATAGCTCCCAACGGAGAGCCCAGTGAACAACTGAGTAAACAAGTCAGGGCCTGGGAGGGAGAGGCATGAGGGCAGATGAGAGAATCAGAAAGTTCTGTCCTACTTGACATTTTTTTTCAGTTTTCATGCATTCCAGAGGCAAATCCAGTGACAAGAGGACTCCAAGGGGACCACAAGAAAGTAGAAAAGATGCTGAATACATTCTCTTGCTTTCAAGAAACCTTAGATCATAAGGGGAAATTGAGTATAAGAAATCAGTATGGAAGTCTTTAATAGAACAAGTAGGAGCAAAGAAGACTTAAATAAATTTTGGGATTGTATGTTGTAGAAGTGTGAAGTGGAGGATGGTTCTATAAAAATTAAAAATTAAAAATCAACACAAAAGTTACTGATGATTTCATGAAAGAGCTATTGAATGAAATGTGAAAGTCAGATTAGCTATAAGATGGGGTAGTAGAAAAATAAAAAGGGTGTGTTTGATGAAATTCAGAGCTACCAGTGAGCTTTGTTTACGATGACTTTCCTTTGGACACTAACTACTCAGCTTAGGTTTGCCAAGAAAGTTTGCCTTTTTTAAACCCTTTTACATCTTGCACTTAACCACTTTGATTTTTTTCAAGTTACTTTGTCAACATGTTGAAGGCTGAACTCTTGGGAGTTGATCTCTTTATTTTACACAATTTTCTTGCAATCCTCCCCCATTTCATCGAATGAAAATTTCATGTTTAAAGTTGCTTAGTTCAAAATATTCAGAGTTTTCCTCAAAACCTCTCTCACTACATTTGCTCTACCTGTGAATCTTCTTGGATTGACCTGAAACGTGTTTCCAGAATGTGAACACACCTTCCAGTCTCACCATGAAGGTTCTTGTCAGCCACCACGAGAATTGTTGCAGTAGCATCCCAACTGGGGTCCCTGTTCTAGTTACAGTCTGGTCATCATAAAACAGCTAGAATGAGTCAAATGAAACCTAAGTCTGGTGCTTTTCTGCTGAAAGCCCTTCATAGGTCAGCATTGCAGATTAACAGAGAAACTTCCATCATTTTTTTGAGATTGTATAGAAGCTGTTTCCTGTTTCTCAGGTTTCTTCTACTGTTTCTCCCTGTACCTCCTCTTCACACTGCCTCAGTCACATTGGATTCTTGTTATTCCTAGAGTGCCTCAAAAACATTTCTGCTCCAAGTCCTCACATATGTGGAATTCTATAGCCTGGAATGCTTTCCCTCAGGTATGTATATGACTTGTGCACTGGCCTCCTTTAAGTTCCAACACCTTAAGGAGGCCTTCTTTGACTATTTAAAATCACAACCTTTTCACTCCAGCATCCCTAATTCCTCTTCCTTGTGTTATCTTTCTCCCTAGAATTTGTCACCTCCAGTATATGATTTTATTCATTTATTTTCATAACCATGCCAGAATCAAAACTCTACAAATGCAGGGTTTTGGCACTTTGTTCACTATTCTATTGCCAATGCTAAGAAAGGTATCATACATAACAGTTACTCTAAAAATACCAAATGAATGATGAAGTTAAGGGCAAACACTCAGTGGTAGAGTGTTTGTCTAGCATGTGTGAGGCACTGGGTTCAATTCTCAGCACCACACATAAATAAATAAAATAAAAATAAATGTCCATCAATAACTTAAAAAATTTAAAAATAAATAAATAAAATGTGGTTACTTGAAAGTCTACTCACTATTACATGAGCTTCTAAAAACATGGAATATTCTACAAGTTTTATTTCTTAATCATTAGCAGTAAACATGGGGCACGTCCCAGAAGGCCCTTAATAATATCTTGGGCAAGGATGGAGAGAAAGCTGAGTTAACTTTAAGAGTTCTCTGCTGCATGGAAACATTTCATTTCAGTATGATTGGTCCCAAAGGAGGTGCATGAGGCAAGAGGGAGGAGACAACCATCTGTTGAAGATTTGTGCTCTGATTTGTAGATGTTTTAAAAATAGTCACTCAAAATAGGAATTACTCACCTGTAGGCAATAGATGAGACAACTCAATGGCAGAGAGTCCAAGTGTCTTGTCTGCAGTCACACATCTAGATGGCAAAGCCCTTACATGTCCTAGCAGGTCACATGGTACCCTGGGAACACATGCTTACTCTAAGTCAATGGTTACTTTGACCACAATATTTCTAAAGATAAAATATCCTTAAGCTGGCTTTCATTTTTTTTTTTTTTTGATTGATCACTTCTTGCCCTTTCTTTGTGGATTTTGTCTCTCCAGTGAAGGAAGACAATTGCATATTAAGCCAAATCTTAAATTTCAGGAGTGTTTCAGTTCTCTTTACTCAGTTACTCCTCAGTCTTTCCTGTTTCTGTGGTGACTTCACCTTATTGCCATCAAGAATCCTTCCTTAATTATTTGCATGTTTAGTTATTTATGATTAAACTAAATCATCATCTTTATTTAATTTGTGAAGGTTTGTGGGATCCTGTAGCACACCAGATGTGTGCAATTAAGTTCATACCACACAGTATCACAATCAGCAGCATATGGGCTTCAGGCTTGCTCATTAATGTTTCCCTTTGCTCTCTACCAGTTTATGTCTGGCAGTCACTTTTTGGGAAACCTGACCCAGAAAAATGAGGTCATTTTTTCCCCCAATCCCCATTGGTCTTTGAAGTTTTCTGCATCAGTTCACCTAGTCAGATATGGAACAGTCATTAGTTCTGAATTAGAGGTTGCTTTACTTGGGTTTTCCTTTTGAATAAGGTATAAATATTGAGCTCCTTCTCCAGAATATCCTTGCCAGCTGTAACAATCAGCCAAGAACGGATGCCATGAGCAATCAAGTCTCTGTGTCTGGAAAGTACTCACATCACCTTAATGGAATGCAGGTAGGGAAGGATTAGGCAGAGTGACTCTTGATCATGATCAAGGCAGTTATGCCGAAGAGAGGCATGAAAAAAAATGGAGAAGTGCTTTTAATTATACAGGAAACAGCTGAGATCTAACCGGAGCATCTCCCTGGAAAAAAAAGTAATTGAAATTAAATAGACAATCTGTACTATCACTGATTGGAGAAAAGAAAAAAATTCAATTTAATTTTACAAGATGACCATGGAAGCAGAAGCATTGTGGAGAAAGCACCTCATTAATAACATGAATAGAGACTATCCAACTTATTATTGCTTCTGTTTTCATAGATTTAGTGGGGGGGAGGAGGGCTGATTTTGTGATTGGGACTCTGTTTCTCCATGAGAGAAGCATTTTTCTAGAAAGGCCTAGGAGAGTTCAAGCAAGCTAGTCAGTGGCTCATCAGGAAGTGAATTATCTCAGGGAATTTCAAAGATGGACCGGAGTGAAGAGGACAGAGCTGAAATTGCCCCAAAGATTTAAGGCAAGATACCAAGAACTGTGTCTAAAATGCAGATCAGGATTGTACAAGGAGGACTATGAAACAAAGCCAAAATAATGTAGAGAGAGTTAAAAATTTAAAAAAGCATGGAATAAAAAAACAGTTTGTCATGCCAGTCCTTACATATATACATACATTAAATTAAACTTAATAGAATATACATATAACATAAACAATAGAATATTTTTATAAAATATACATATTAAATTTGACAAATTAATGGCTGAAAACATCAGGAATCAGAGAAGTGAAATATTTGTCTAAATGTCATGCACCTGCTAAGTAATAAAATTGGAACTCGTCTCTAGATTTGTTTCATGTATGTATTATTTTCTACTGTTGTTTGTTTTTTGTGGTGCTGGGGATTCAACTCAGGATCTATCATTGAGCTATATCCTCAGTCCAGATTTTTTTTTTCATATAAAAGGATATGTTTTCCTGCAGTCTTATAAAATACCTGTTGATCCAGGATATCCTGAGCAATGATCTTGAACACTACTTAGATGATTATGATTTGTCTTAATTTGTAAATAAGTATTCTGTGATTAGGCAGGTTAGTTTGGCTTAAAGATATATGGATACAGGTGACAGATATAAAGATTTTTATAAATGGGGCATCCTGGGAGTTAAAATTTAATGAATTTTTATACCAGCCCATGTTTATTATAATGGTATTAAACTTAATTATTTATAGGGGTTCTTTCTGGATAAGTATTTTATGGTTCTTCTATGTGTACTTCTAGAATTTATCTGTCAGACCTAAATTCCCAGATTACTGGAGCCAAAGGATCATAAGTAGTTCTAGTGATTTGGCTTAGGAACTAACATTTGCACTAATATTTATGTAATTATACACACACATGCATATATATATATATATATATTCATGTGGGGGCACTGTTATAAACTTATTAGTGTAAATTGAGTTTTATTATTATAGTTACATTATAGACAAAGGAACCGAACACTTAAAAGTGAATACATATCCCACTATCAACTCATTGTTGTGAAATTCCAGATTCTAATATAGAAAATTTAGGTTAATAGTTGGTGCTATTATTATTCTCTGCCTCTATAATTATCAGATGACTGTAGCTTATGTCTCTCTGTAGGGTAATTAATGATTCTAGTGAAGCCTAAACCCCAGGACATTGGATTGGAATGTAATTTTGATTATCACCATGGTAACAACTCCTGAAACATTTTTGAGGATCAGCTTTATGATGTTACTTGAAGCATACTGTAGTGATACATGCATAACAGTATGTATAGCAGCACAACTCACGGTAGCCAAGTTATCAAACCAGCCTAGGTGTCTTTTGACAGATAAAAGGATAAAGAAAAAAATGTGGCATATACACACAATGTAGTTTTACTCAGCCATAAAGAAGAATGAGATTATGTTATTTGTGGGTAAGAGGATGGAACTGAAGAACATTATGCTATGTGAAATAAGCCAAACTCAGAAAATCAAGGGTTTTCTTTTATTTGTGGAAGCTAGAGAGAGAGAGACAGAGAAAAGAAATTGAAAAAAGGGGAGGGGAATAGAAGGGAGACCAATACAGTAGAGGAATGGGATCAAGAAGGTGGGAGGAGAGAACAGCATGGGGAAGTACTGGGGAGCAAAATCTACCAAACTATGCAAAGTGCATATGTAAATATACACAATGAAACATATAAAATAAAGCATATAAAATTAAAACATACTTATTAAAATAACAATAATAGAAGGGAGATCAGCAGAGTAGAGCAAGTAGATATGGGAGGGAGGAGGGAAGGGAACAGGAGGCCACTGGAGAATGAAACTTATCAAATTATGTGCACGTATGAATATGGTATAGTGAATCTCACAATTATGTGTAACTACAGTTCACCAGCTAAAAAAGACGTTTTTTGATTACCACTTATGTAAACTGAATCAGTCTAAACTATTTGCCAAATATATGAAACTGGGAATTCTCTATCTAGAATTTCTTTCAAGGGAAAAATGTTCAATTATAAATAAACTCTTAGCAATATCAATGCAAAAATCCATAGCAATATGCTGAAAAATTGAACCTAGTAATAATTTATAAAATGGATTATATACCATGATCAAGTGGCATCTACCTTAGGAGTGAAAGAATGGTTAGACATATGAAAATAAAACTTGCCAGTCATGATGGCACAGGCCTGTAATCCCAGCACCTCAGGAGGCTGAGACAGGAGGATTATAAATTCAAAGCTAGCCTCGGCAACTTAGTGAGGCCTTAAGCAACTCAGCAAGACCCTGTCTTTAAATAAAGTGCAAAAAAAGGGCTGAGGATATTGCTCAGTGGTTAAGCATTCCTGTGTTTAATTTCCAGCACCAAAAGAACCTCCAAGCAACAACAAAGAAACTAATAAAACACCCCATATGAGTAGAATAAAGAAAAAAAAACAACATGATTAGCTCAATAGGCACGGAAAAAATATTCTGAAAAAATTTAGCACCTATTTATGATAAAAGCATCAAAAAATTTAGGAACAGAAGGGGAATTTCATCAACCTGACTTGAGTTATCTACAAAATAACCAGAGCTAACAGCATGCTTAATAGTGAAAAATTGTATGCTTCTTAAAATAAGGTATAAAAGATGTTTTCTCTCACCATTTTACTGAACTGTGTAGCAAGGGTCCTAGCTAAGGTAATTAGAAAAGAAAAAAAAAGGTAAGAGGTATCCAGATTTAAAAGGAATTGGTAAAACTACCTGTATTTTTAGATGACATTATCTTGCATACAGAAAATCCTAAGGAATCCACTAAAAAGAGAAAAAACAGAAAAAGAAAGAAAGAAAGGCAATAGAATTAGCAAATGAGTTAAGTTAAGTTGTAGGATATAAGATATAGGATATAATATACAAAAGTTAATTGTATTTCTATACATAAGCTAAAAGCAAACAAAAATTAAAATTAAAAGAAAGAAATAGCTCCCCATAGTCTAGAACATCTTTTCATGGATCAGAAGATTTAATATTGTTAAAATGACAATACTCACCAAATTGGATCTACAGTTTCAATTTATTTTATTTTATTTTATTTTTTTGGTACTGGAGATTGAACTCAGGTGTACTTGACCACTGAGCCACATCCCCAGCCCTATTTTGTGTTTTATGTAGAGACAGGGTCTCACTGAGTTGCTTAGCTCCTCGCCGTTGCTGAGGCTGGCTTTGAACTCGCGATTCTCCTGTCTCAGCCTCCCTAAGTGCTGGGATTACAAGCTTGAGCCACTGTGCCTGGCTACAGTTTCAATTTAATTCTCATCAAAATCTCTGGTTAGTTCTTTACAGGAAGGGATAAACTAGGCTTAAACTTTGTGTGGAAATTTAAGAGACCCAGAATGATCAAAGTAATCTTGAAAAACAAGAATAGAGGTGCATGACTTCTGTTTTTGGTTTTCAAATTTACTACCAAGCTACTGTAATCAAAGACACCATGGCCCTGGCATAATGATAAACAGGTGATCCCAGCACTTCGGGAGGCTGAGATAGGAGAATTGTGAGTTCAAAGCCAGGCTCAGCCACAGGGAGGCACTAAGGAACTCAGTGAGAGCCTGTCTCTACATTAAAAACACACAAAAAATAGGTCTGGGGATGTGGCTCAGTGGTTGAGTACCCCTGGGTTCAATCTCTGGTACCAAAAAAAAAAAGATAAATGAGAACAAAAAGAAATCATAACATTCACAATCAATTGGTTTTCACTAAAGACAATTAAATTGGGTAATGTTCTTTTCAATAAATAAAGTTCAAATAGCTAAATGACTATATAAAAAATAATAAACTTCCTGTAATCCCAGAGACTCAGGAAGATCATAAATTGTAGGTCCACCTCAGCAACTTAGCAAGGCCTTTAGCAATGTAGCAAGAACCTGTCTCAAAGAAGAGAGAGAGAGAGAAAGAGAGAGATTAAAAAGGCAGGAGTTGTGGCTCAGGGGTTAATTGCTCCTGGGTTACATATCCAGTATAAAAACAAACAAACAAAATCTTGAACCCACGTACCTCACCATATACAAAATTTAACTCAAAATTAATCTGATCTACATTTAAAATATAAAATTATAAAAATCTAAGAAAAATCAGAGTTTTAAAACTTTCTGACTCTGATGTAGGCAGTGGTATCATAGATATAAGCAAAATTACAAGCAACAAAAAATAAGACACATTCCATATTACTAAAATTAAAAACGTTTATGCCTCAAAGGCCACCATTAATAAGGGGAAGAGACAATTCACAGAATGAATGGAATAGCTTATTTCAAATCATGTATTTCAGGAGACTTGTGTTTAGGTTTATACAGAAATGTTATAATTCAATAATAAAAAGACAAATAACTCAATTAAAAATGAACAAATTAATTGAACAGAGACTTTTCCAAAGATGTATAAGTAGCCAGCAGTACATAAAAAATATGCTCAACATCATTAGCCATCAGAGAAATGAAAATACAAAACACAATGAGATGTCCCTTTATACCCAATAGGATGGTTACAATCAAAAAGACAAAAAGCCTTAGAGTACGGAGAAACTGGAACCTTTGTATATTGCTGATGGAATGTCAAATGAAGCAGCTTCTTGGCCAAACATTCTGGTAATTTCTCAAGTGGTTAAACACAGAGTTTCTATATGATCTAGTAAATTCACTCTTAGAAATATGCCGAGATAAATAAAAGAACATACCTACACAGAAGCTTGTGCACCAATGTTTATGGCAGCCCCAAAGAGGAAACTTCTATATGTCTGTCAGCTAAGGCATACACAAATGAAATGTGATATTTTCATGTAATGAAATATTATTCAACAATGAAGAATGAATAAAGTACCGATACCATGCAATGATATGAGTAAACTGAGAAAATATGTGAAGTCAAAGAGGCTAGTTACAAAGAATCTCAAGTTTTATGAATTTATCTCTATAAATTCTCTAGAAAAGACAAACACAGAGATAGAAGTTAGACTTGGGGTTTTCTAGGGTTTTCTGTGATGGTAATTTCATGAGTGATGTCTAAGGACTGTAGGCAATTTTTGAGCTAATGAAACACTCTAGACCAACAGATGGTACCCCATAAGTATGTATAGTTTTTGCTTTTATGTATCAGTTAAAAAACAAATGAAATATTCAAAAATTGGTTGTCAGGATGGATGTACAATTCTGAATACACTAACAGTTATTGAATTATACCCTTTAAATGGACATGTCAATGAAGTTATTTTAAAATGTTAAATCTAACCAATTTGACACAAATTGTAATACTCTTCAGATTTTATCACTATTTGTTGGTTTTATCCTTTGAAAGCAATTTTTCCTCAGAAATAATACTACTCCTTTGTCACTCAGCTATTTTCATGTTCAGACCTATAGTCTATGACTATATCTCAATCTCCATCTCTCAAGATTGATTCCTGTTTTGCCCAAAGCATTCAGAAAACTAAAAGGACATTGAAAGAATATGTGTGAGAGGAATTAGCAGATGTTTCATGTAAAAATTAACCCCTTTAGATTATATTCTTTATACCATTCATTCTCTTCTGAATTACTATTAAATGTTAACTTATGTCTCTGTTGCCAATTGATTGTTCAGTAGCTGGTTTTCGTCCCCCAAATTTCCCTTCACTTTCTATTTCACAATTTAGTTCTACCTTACATTGAGTAGCAAACTCTTTCTCAATAAGTTGAAACTTTTATGCTTCTGTTTTTATCCATTAGGGCCAATAGATAGTCAAATTTCTCTTTTCATCATGACTACCCTTCACTGATTCACCAGTATCTATAATGCCCAGAAGCATAGAGGTGAGATGGAATGAACAGCACAAAACTTTGATTCAGACAACTGACTATGGGGCCTTGGGAAAATTACTTAACATCTCCAAGTTTCACATATCTGTAAGATGACAAAAATAAAACTTACCTTGCAGAATTCTTAATGAAATTTGATGGATAGCTCTTTTAAATGCCTAGCGAAGGTAGGTGTTCTAAAACATTGGTCTGTTCTCTTCACTGTCACTTGCTTTTACTTTTTTCTCAGCAAGGTTTTTAGTTATTCCAATGATTTGTAAAGTTACATGATTATAACTAAAATGTGTAAACCATGTTCAACCTGTAAGCATGGGTCCAAATAGGAAGAGAGCAGAAGGGATTCCCTCAACCTCATAGAGATTTAGGAAACTTTCTTTGTAGGGAATGCACAATGTTTTGTTGGCTACATAATCTAGATAGGACCTGTCTCTCTTCTGGCCATCCACATAATACTCTTATTTTACAAACAAAATATAAGTCTCAATTGGTTCTGAAACAGAAATTGCTTCTCTATTGATTCCTTCCAACCATACAAAGTGTTTTCATAGTTCAGAATTCGCACCTACCTGGTGGTTCTTGCCTTTATTCTTTTATGGACTAGTTTATTCTAGAAACAAAATTCCACTAATGAGTTTGAATACAGAGTTCAGCATATTTAGGCAAAACAGTAAGACGTTTTGGGATAGGAAGAAACTGACCTTCCTGTGTACATTTAGAAAATGTGACCATTGTCTTCAGTATTTACCTCACAAAAATCTTAAGCATTTACTGTAATTATCTACATCTTACATGTGAGGAAACAGATTCAGAGAAGTACAGAGACTTGCTGATGGTCTCTTGCTGATAAACCATGCCACTCTATCTCTAAAGCTTCCCACTTCATTGTGTTCTATAGAAGTAAACTTGGGTAACAACTTTCTTGATTTTATATAATAATTAGAATTGGACTCAGTAAAACTCCTATATCTGAATGTCTTAATTTGCACAAGAAAGGAAAAATAAAATGAGTGAATGAGCACTTACTTGGTAAATCAAGATTTCCAAATTCTCATGCAAGCTATGCCACTGAATGTTTGGGATCCTGGGAAAGCTACTACTTTTGAAGAATAATAATATTAATACTCTTATGAAGATTACTTGTTATATAAAATCTTGAATTAATACCTTTTTAAAATCCTCTTATTTTCCACATATTCCCACCTCCATCTCTACATTTTTAGAAATGGTTGATTTTTAAGTCATATATCTATGTACTCATTTTCCTATTTTTTTTAAAATTCAGGATTAATTTGTCCCAGACTAGTCCAAGGCAAGCTTCCTGCCAAAAGAGAAGTTAACTGCCTGCAGGGCTCCTTGGAAACATGTCACATTTTTAAAGCATGGTTGTGAACAAGTAGGTACCTCAAAATTTTACCATCAGCATTATTTCATAATAGTGCTCTACTGTTATTTGCCTTTTTTATTCTCATTCTTTAACAAATGGTTTAGTTCTGCAGAGGTTGTACGGCATGTAACACTTGTACAGATTGAATGCAGAAACTAGAATCCAGGTGTCTTTCAGTAAGTCAGACATGAAAGACATTTGCAAACATGTAAAATCATAAAATTAATTTTTCTTTCTGCCAATTATTTTTATTTTGGAAAATACATTTAGTAAAAATAAGTTATTATGTTAATATATAAAGGGATTGTTGTATTCAAATGCATTATTTTAAAATCGTGGTAGGTGTTAATTATTTCTTATATAGTAAATATCAACATATATAACCCATACAAAAATGTATTTTTATAGTTTTTAATAAGTTTTAAGAATTTAAAGGGGTCCAGAAATCAAAACATTTGAGAACCACTGGTCTTAGGCAACCAGTCTTGATAGAGTACTCAGATATTCTGTGAGGGCTGGGAACCAGTGACTTCACATTTCCTTCTAAAAGCACAAGTCTTAAACTGTTCCTCCCACTTATGCCAGAAAAGGAACTGATACTTATTCCAGACTCTCTACATCCACATGGCTGCCCCACAATGCAACAGGCAAATGTTACTATTATTCTTCCAAAGTAGTGATTTGCCCAGGATCCCACAGTCATTTAAAAGCATAACCTTTATCTGCTACTGCTTCTATTACACTGAGTTTCCAATAAAAACCTATTCTAGGCAGTGTCTTTACTCCTTGGTCATTCACACATAGTCACTCAGCATCATTGATTTAAAATTTCTGTTAAACAATCATGCACCCAAAAAAGAAAGTTCAGAAATTGACTATAATTTTAGTACTTACAAAAATCCTTATGAAAATTTTGATACAGGTTTACCCTGTCACATTACCTGACTTCTTTCAAAGAATAAAGGGAGATAATAAAAGCAAAGTTTTTTCTTGTAATTCGTGTTACCTTCAAGCTGGTGGAGTGTGTTGGTGGGGAAGGTTGTGGGAAGGCTGCTGGGTAGGTAATGATGGAGTTTGAAGTGAGCTTTGTTCATTGTAACAACTTGCTTGTTCTGAACTTCAGTTTTCTTCAACAAATAAGTTGAAAGATTGAAACTTTTAGTATGTTTTCCTCAGAAAAAACTGAAAAGAAACTTTGTACTGTAATAAAATAAATGATATTTAATTAAATAAGTATTTTTCATAATATAATGGTTTAATCAGGATATCAAACTGGTAGTATTAGAGGTAAAATATAGCTACTAGGAATGAGTTGGTAGCAGAGATTTGTGGGGAGCTAGCTCTGTGCTACGCCCTTATGACTAGCCATTGTGTGTAAATGGGAAGGGCACAGAGGAAGGAGGAACTATGTGATTGGTTTACTGTTAGTTCCGCCAACGTGATCGGCTCAGGGACAGAATTCAGGGGGCTTACGTACCTTGCCACATGGACAGCTGTTGCCTACGTGCATTGTGTCTGATTGGCTGAACGGCCCTATAAGTTGAATGCTTGTTCCGCAAATATACTGAGTACTTGCCTTGACTTGACTCCCTGGTGTGTCTGATTGTCCTGCAGCAGCAGAGGGCTGGGAACAGGCAACCAGTCGGCTCCAACTCTTCCCAACTTCCACTGCTAGGTGAATGTGGGGGTGCCCCTTCGACCCGCTGGCTCGGGACAGACTGCAACCCCCGCAGAGATTTAGGCTGGAGATTCAACTGGAAGAATTACAAAAAAACCCCACTTAATTAAGCCTTACTGAGGAACATTTGATAGGGGTTGAACCAACTGGCAGGGGTATGTGGATGCCAGAGCGATGCACATAATTAGTATCACTTATCTTACCCCAGGGTTGACAGAAGTCTCTTTAGATTAGTGGATGCCTAAGTGCTTGGGCATAGAGAAAGAGGAATCGGAACCAGGCTTATAACTTACCAAATGGGGTAATAAAAATACTTTCCTTTGAAAACTGTGAGATTATATGAACTAATTCTTTCCCTCTTTGACACATTGCAACCTATTTACGAAAAGAAAATTCGACTTCTTTCATGGCCTTGTTATGACTCCTGAGGGCCCTAGGCACATTTACCTATATGGTCCCCTTCTTCTATAATCAGGTATGAAAACTTAGATTTTATATTATAACTGGTGTAAAGAAAAACATAATTTTTGATCTTAAAGGTTTTTTCCCTGAATTTAGAAGAAATTAAAACATTTTTGTGGTTCCCTGATAATATTCTTGTTCGAGGCACTATGCCTACCATGCCTAATGAATATGTCAGCCATGACTTTTTGTTTTCTACAGCTGATTGATCTTCCTCATCATCAATTCTTCCCCAACCATGCACACACATACACACTGCTGAGTAATAATACTGAAAATACATCCACTTTAATCTTGCCAATTTTCTCCCTCTTTTACAAGTTAGTCCTTTTTTCATAAATGCTCTGCTAATGAAAACAATTCATCTTCTCACATGCTTTCTCTACTCCAGCATCTACACATGTGTTCTGAGAAATTCTGTTGTTGTTTTCCTGAAGCCTGAGGATGATGGAAGTCAGTCATGCAAAAGGAAGTAAAATTATCTGTTGACTATAAATGTGAAAACCTCAACCAAATGGAATCTTTTTCTCTTAATCTATTATAACAAATTACAAAAAAAAGGACAAAATTGAAATACCTTGTGCACACAATATAACTTAAAAAAAGAAAACCATTTATAGTAAAAGCGTCCTTTTCTGATGCAAATTTCCTCTTTGATCCCCTTTTTCTGACCAAGATATAAGTTATCCTGGATTTTATATTTATTATTCTCTTGATATATGACTAAACAAAGTGCTGGTTAGTTTCTTTGTACTCTATATTTATAGAAATTTTATCCTACTGTGTAAACTATTTACAGTGCACTTTTAAACTCTATTATTGATAGTTGTTTCAATTTTACTGTTGTTTCCTATTATGTCATTTTAATCATCCTCAGTATTTGTTTCTTCTATAGATGGATATCTGGGGCTACCTGCCTCTATAGTTTGTTTGGTGGCTTTGCTGTGAATATCCTGTGTAAGCCTTTTGGTGTACATGATATAAATACATGTGATCATTTGCAGTGCTGCTCAGTAGAATTTTCTGATATGATGCAGTGTTTTGTAAACTCGCACTGTTTAAAACAAGTTAGGGCAGTTGTATTTATTGACATTACACATTTTGTGTGTTTTCTTTCCTCTGTTTTTCCATCTGAAATAATTACAAGATTTTCATTAAGCTTTTTTATTTGACTCCCTGTATCTTAACCTCTTCATAGTTTCCATTTTGACTTGCATATCTTGCTTTTTTCTGTGGTTATTTCCCCCCTCTTTTTGCTGTCTTTTGGATTAATAGAATTTTTGTTTCCATCTATCCACTGTCTCACTTTTAAGTCGTTATCCTTGAAATTTTACCTATATTTAAAGTTTCAGAGTCTAAAATTATTCAGTATATTTCTTATACTTCTAAGCAATAACATAATTTAAGAGTGATTTAACACTGTTGTACCTATTCCATCTCACACATTTTTTCTTTGGTAATTTAGCTCTCGATTTTATATTTTCATATAACTTCACAGATAGGCATTGATTTTGTAGAACTGAATTTAACTATTGAAAGAAATATAATTATATTATTATTTTTGCATGTTGCTGGTATTGTGACAAGTTTATGTTATTTGATGTGTGTCAGGGAAAACTCTTTTTCATTCATTTTGACTTATCTTTAAAACTCAGTATGGCTGGTTAGGCTTGTGAACTAAAATGAAATTCCTTGCATCTTATTTTAACTGACCCCTCAGAATTCAGGAAGAATGTCTTTTAGAAATGATAATGTTTAATATAAACTAACAAATCATTAGGAGAACTTCAGAATGAAGATTTTGTAGAAAATAAAGGCACATTTTGGTTGGCCCAATCTGCAAAACTATTCCAGGATACATTAAATTTCTTTTCTTTATGTAATAAAGTAGTTACTTGCAAAGGTTCAGTAAGACTTTTTTTTTTTTTCATTTCTACCAAAGTCTAATTGGATAAACCAAATGTATAACTATGACAATGCCAGAAAAGTCATATTTGAGAATAAATTGCAATTAATTAGATAGAACAAGACCGTTATTCAATAATAAAATTTTTGCTTGTTGTGTAAAAAACATGCCTACAAAGTCCATCCAGGAAACTGGTTCAGTACCTGTTTGGTGCTTTGCAGTTATACTTGGTGAAGAATATTAGTTGTCACTAGGTTCCAAATTCTGGTAAGTTTGGAGAAATCTCCAAACCAGAATCTATCTATTCATTATAGAATTCATTATAAATTCTTTAGTTGAATCATCTTACAAGCAAGTTGAATGGTTCTTGTTTTTCAATCCTCAAATAGATAAATAAGCAAGGAGCCCTTGATTCCTGCTGGATAAAAGAGATCAAACAAATGACCCTAAAAATTTTACCAAGCCTCCAGAAAGAAATTAGATCTCTTCTTTAGTTCTGTTAAATATGCAATATGTATTAATCATCACTTATTGTTGCCTCTGTAAAAAAATGCAACAAATGTAAGAGAAGTTAATGATAATTAGAACACTATGGGACAAAATTGTTTGGTCAAATCTACACTGTGGGAGATAGGGGTAGAGTGGAGGGTGAGTAGGGACAGTGGAGAGTGAAACTGAAGAGCCTGTGCTGGTCTGAGTGAGCCACAACACTTTCCCTGAGCTTCACACTGAAAGGAGAGTCACCAGTGGGGAAAGAAAAAACTTTTAGCAATGGTGCCTGCTCTGGGGAGTTCTTGAATCCTTTCTCATCATTGTGAACACTTGTGTTGTGTTTTGCTCTTTTTATTTTCATTTCTTTTCAAATAACTTCAGCAACCACCATAATCAGTCCTTTGCTGGACTTAATCAGGCATATTAGCATCCCATAATAATTTGAAATGTATAATATAGGCAATGACAAACAGACCCTCTGTGTTTTCTTTGTCCTAACAAAGAGAATCTGTAATGGATTTGAGACAGATATATGTTTGTGGTATTGAGGTGGAATCATAGTAAACAAGAATAGTGATCACTATGCCTGGCACTGTTCACAGCACTTTGCATAAGTCCTGTCATCTGTGACAACACAGATGAACCTGGGGGCATTATGCCAAGTGAAATAAGTCAGGCACACAAAGACAACTGCTGCATGATTCATTTATAAGTGGAATCTAAAAATGTCTATCTAACTCACAGAAGCAAAGAGCAGAATGGTAATTGTCAGGGGCTGGGAGAAGAGGGGAAATGCGGGGGGGATATTGCTGAAAGCATACGAGATTTTGGTTACACAGGGCGAGTAAGTTCTGGAGATCTATCAATGGGTTGTACACTTGATAATTGCTAAGAGAATACAATAAATGTTCTCAACACACACACACACACACACACACAAGATGACAACATAAGATGATGGATGTTAGGAAGCTTGATTGCGATAATTATTTCTCAATGTATTAATATATATTATATATTACATATATATGTGTGTATGTGTGTATATATGTGTGTGTGTATATATATATATATATATATATATATATATATATACACACACACATAATGTCGTACTCCATACCTATATATTATTTGTCAATTTTACCTGAGTAAAACTGGGAGAAAGAAGAATGGCACAACTACCTCTTTTCAACAAAAAGTTTCTTTTTAAAATTACATATATTTGACACCCCATCTATCCTAAGATATTTCAAAGACAAATTTAACCTAGAGTTAACAAAATTAACATTTTATTTTATTATTTTGTTTTTATTTTTTAAAATTTGTTTAGGTACCGGGGATTGAACTCAAGGGCATTTGACTACTGAGCCACATCCCCAGCCCTATTTTGTATTTATTTAGAGACAAGGACTCACTGAGTTGCTTAGTGCCTCGTCTTGCTGAGGCTGGCTTTGCGTTCTTTATTTTTCCCTTAATTTTATTTATTTATTTATTTATTCATTCTACTTAGATATACATGATAGCAGCATGCATTTTGATTCAGTGTACACAGATGGACCACAACTTTTCATTTCTCTGATTGTATGTGATGTAGAATCAAATCATACATGTAGTCATACATAAAGTTAGGGCTATGATGGCCATCATATTCCACCATCTTTACTGTCCCCTTGCCCCCTCCCCCTCCCCACCCCTGTGACCAAATTTCCTCCATTCTTCCCATGTCCTCCCCCACATTATGGATCAGCATCCACTTATCAGAGAGACCATTCAGCATTTGGATTTTTGGGATTGGCTTACTTCGCTTACCATGATATTCTCCAGCTCCATCCACTTACCTGCAAATGTCATAATTTTATTCTCTCTTATTGCTGAGTAATATTCCATTGTGTGTATATACACCACAGTTTCTTTATCCAGTCATCTATCGAAGGGCATCTTGTTTGCTTCCACAGTTTAGCTATTGTGAATTGAGCTGCTATAAACATTGAAGTGGCTGCAGCACTGTAGTATGCTGCTTTGAAGCCTTCTGGGGATAGACCCAGGAGTGGGATAACTGGGTCAAATGGTGGTTCCATTCCATGCTTTCTAAGGAAATCTCCATACTGCTGTCCGGATTGGTTGTACCAATTTGCAGTCCCACCAGCAATGTATGAGTGTGCCTTTTCCCCCACAACCTCGCCAACACTTATTGTTGTTTGTATTCTTGATAATTGCCATTCTGACTGGTGTGAGATGAAATATTAGAGTAGTTTTGATTTGTGTTTCTCTAATTGCTAGAGACATTGAACATGTTTTCATATGTATGTTGATGGATTGTATATCTTCTTCTGAGAAGTTTCTGTTCCGCACCTTGGCCCATTTATTGATTGTGTTGTTTGTTTTTTGGTGTTAAGCTTTTTGAGTTCTTTATATATCCTAGAGATTAGTGCTCTATCAGATGTGTGTGTGTGGCAAAGATTTGTTCCCAGAATGTCGGTTTTCTGTTCATTTCATTGATTGTTTCTTTTACTGAGAAGAAGCTTTTTAGTTTGAATCCATCCCATTTGTTGATTCTTGATTTTACTTCTTGTGCTACAGGAGTCTTGTTAAGGAAGTATGGTCCTAATCCGACCTGATGAAGATTTGGGCCTATGTTTTCTTCTATTGCATTGAGTCTCTGGTCTAATTCCCAGGTACTTGATCCACTTTGAGTTGAATTTTGTGTATGGTGAGAGATAGGGGTTTAGTTTCATTTTGTTGCATATGGATTTCCAGTTTTCCCATTGCCATTTGTTGAAGAGGCTGTATTTTCTCCAGTGTACATATTAGGCTCCTTCGTCTAGTATAAGATAACCGTTTTTAAGTGGATTCATCTCTGTGTCTTCTATTCTATAACATTGGTCTACATGTCTGTTTTGGTGCCAGTACCATGCTTTTTGTTACTATAGCTTGTGGTACAACTTAAGGTCTGGTATTGTGATGCTTCCTGCTTCTCTTCTTTCTAAGGATTGCTTTGGCTATTTTGGGCTCTTATTCTTCCAAATGAATTTCATGATTGCCTTTTCTATTTCTATATGAAATGATGTTGGGATTTTAATTGGAATCTCATTGAATCTATATAGTGCTTTGAGTAATATGGCCATTTTGACAATATTGATTCTGCCTATCCAGGAGCATGGGAGATTTTTCCATCTTCTAAGGTCTTCTTCAATTTCTTATTTTAGTGTCTTGTAGTTTGCATTGTAGAGGTCTTTCACCTCTTTTGTTAAATTGATTCCCAAGTATTTTATTTTTTTTGAGGCTATTGTGAATGGAACAGTTTTCCTAATTTCTCTTTCAGAGGGTTTACCACTGATGTATAGAAATGCAATTGATTTATGGGTGTTGATTTTACATCCTGCTACTTGCTGAATTCATTTATTAATTCTAGAAATTTTCTAGTAGAATTACTGGATAGATCTTCCAAACAAAAACTAAATAAAAAAAACCATAGAACTCAATAAAACTATCAATAATTTAGACTTCACAGACATATATAGAGTGTTCCATCCATGAACAAGTGAATACACTATTTTTTTTTTCTCAGCAGCACATGGATCCTTTTACAAAATAGATCACATGTTATGACACAAAGCGAGTCTTAACAAATACAAAAAATAAATAAATAAATAAAGATACTACCCTGCATCCTGGAATAAAATGAGAAACCAATGACAGATTAAAAAATAGAAACTACTCCAACACCTGGAAACTAAATAATATGCTATTGAGTGATGCATGGATAACAGAAGACATCAGGGAAGAGATAAAAAAAATTCTTAGAGGTATTTGAAAACTCTGATACAACATATCAAAACCTCTGGGACACCATGAAGGCAGTGCCAAGACAAAAGTTCATTGCACTAAATTCATTTATTAAAAGAAGTAAAAGTCAACAAATAAATGAATTGACAGTACATCTCAAACCTCTAGAAAAGGAAGAAAAAAACAACACCAAAAGAAGTAGAAGACACAAAATTATTAAAACCAAGGATGAAATCAATGAAATTGAAACAAAAGAAACAGTTCAAAAAATTGTCAAAACAAAAAGCTGGTTCTTTGAAAAAATAAACAAAATTGACAAACCCTTAGCCACCCTAATGAAAAGAAGTAGAGAGAAACCCAAATTACTAAAATTCATGATGAAAAAGTAAATACCATAACAGACACTACTGAAATACAGAGGATAATTAGAAACTATTTTGAAGATTTACACTCCAGTAAAATAGAAAACCTTGAAGACACCGACAGATTTCTTGAGGCATATGACCTACCCAAACTGAACCAAGAGGACATATACAACTTAAACAGATCAATTTCAAGTAAGGAAATAGAAGATGCCATCAAGAGCCTGCCAACCAAGAAAAGCCCAGTTCAGATGGATTCTCAGCCGAGTCTACAAGACCTTCGAAGAAGAATTAATACCAATACTCCTCAAACTATTTCATGAAATAGAAAAGGAGGGAACCCTTCTAAAGTCATTCTATGAGGCAAGTATCACCCTGATTCCAAAACCAGACAGACACATCAAAGAATGAAAATTTCAGACCACTATCCCTGATGAACATAGATGCAAATTTTGGCTTTGCATTCTTGTTCTTACTGCCTCAGTCTTCCAAGCTGTTGAGATTTATAGGTGTGTGCCACTGTGCCTGGCCTTAAAATTTACCTTTTAAAATGAGGGATCTAATTTCAAATTCGTTATTCTATATTACTTTTCTTAAAGGGTAGTTTTAAAATTTTATGTCTTAGAATGCTTTATCTATAGGTATCCTTGAGGGTAAGGAGACTCGCCAGAGAATTCAAATACTTGACAGAGGGGAAACAGCTAGACAAGATGGCAATGCTGGGACTTTGGATTGGATAACCCACTCTTTCACATCCACTCTGTGTGGTCAGGAAAGCTGTGAAGGAAAGCCTGTGTATCCATGCCTATAAAACAAACAACAAAATACCAAATGAACACAAATATCAGGCAAACTTTTAATCTAATAAAGAAAAAGTTTGGGGCTTCACCTCCAGGTGAAAGGGACAGTCTTGATTGAGAGAGCAGTCAAAAGTGCCCCTAAAATAAAAGAATGGCCCAGCCTTTTATTGAGTAGCTGAGAGAGGAAGGGTCTCATATTTTTATGATAATCTCTTGAAGGAATTTCTTTCCTATAGAAGAAATTCTCTTGGTAGGGTCTCATAGCTGATGTGTCTGGTTGATTTAATTAACAATAGATATAAGAAAAGGCACATTTCAAACATCATAAGAGTAAGGGTGTTGAAAAAAATCTTTGGACAACAAATAAAGTATGAAAGCCCAAGAGTTTATCTTCAATTTTTTCCCCTGCATTTTTGTCCCCTAGACCTTCAGAGTCATTCTGCTTTATGTCACTTGCCTCATTTGTGTATGAGGTAAACCTTCATCTTCAAAATTTGTCATTTTAATTTATTGTTAATTCAATTTTAATATTAACATCCACATGATTATTATAGTAAACCAACAAACACTGTCATTACCCAATTTTTCAGTTGAGAGGTCTTTATGATGTTAAATAATTTTCTGGAAATGAAATCAATATTTCAATATTGCTACTAGGAATGACTTGGTAGCAGAGATTCAGGCTGGACACAGTGGATAGATGGAAACAAAATTTTTGTTTCTAGAATAAACTCTAGTCCATAAAGCATTCAAGAATTCCCCAGAGCAGGTACCGTTGCTGACAGTTCTTTCTTTCCCCACTGGTGACTCTCCTTTTAGTGTGAAGCTCAGGGAAAGTGTTGTGGTTCACTCAGACCAGCACAGGCTGTGCTTAGGGAAAAATGTCCTTTTGCCTCTCCGCTGCCCCTACTTAGACCAGGAGAGTTATTTGAGATTTAGAGAAGTTCAATAGCTTTCCTGTTCTTTTAAGACTAGCAAGTGGCAGAGCCAGGATTACCAGCAAGACCTGACTCTGAAGTCTAACTTTCTGCCCTGCCATGCAGAATTGACACTTTATGAATCACCTAGAGAAAACAGATTTCTCCTCTGAGCTGTCTCTGTATGTGAGCCAAATCGGGCCCTGTTGCCCTTGAAGACTCACTTCGTTCTCTGAAACACTCCAAAACACTTTGGGCATTTCCTAAAAATCAAAAGAATCCACCTCTAAATTGTAAAAATCTATTCAAGGCTTTCAGGACCTACTTGGACATAGGAATTCCAAAAGGATTTTGAGCACTCCCAGCATTGCTCGAGTAAATGTGGAGGTCCACAGTCTGCAAAGATTAAGTTGGGATGCATGTGTTAGCAACCACATTGATGTCTAAATTTACTTTGTATAAGTATTTCCATCTCCATGGGACTGTTTTATTGAGTAAGATATGTCACTGGAAACAACAGAAGGATTTTTCTTTGTCCTTAAGTGTGGCTTGAATTGATTTTTCTAAATGACTCCAAAGTGTGTGCTTTCATTCTATAATCCATCCTAAGTGTTTTAAAATAAAAGAACTATCAAATCACTTGGCAGAAAGAGGCCTATTGATGCCCAGAAAGGCCAATTTATATTCAGTTGGTGCCCTGGCAAGCAGCATGATTGATATCATTCAGATTTGAGACCCAATGTGATAAATAGTTAGACATGGCCAAGCCCACACTTCAGGGCTCACAGCCCCCTGGTGAGTTATTGTTTTGTTTTGCCCCTGGTTCTTGTAGGCTGAAAACTTCATTTTCATAAATTAATCAGGGATGGCGTTTTGCATTTCTGATTTGTTACCTTTCTCAAAAGGCCTTTACTTGCAGTTTATGATGCTGAGTGGCACAGTTTCAAGCTGCCCAAAGAGAGACAATACAATAAGAAAATCAAAAGGCTTTATGTTTGTCATCATGGCAAATAATCTCAGGATTCTCTCAAAGTTTCATTGAAAGAGTATTTAAACATGTTTTATTATATGTTGAGTAGATATGAAGGAATTTTTAAAAAATATAGAGAGATTAAAAGAAGTAACAAGAGACTCATGTCACAGTTACCCATATTAAGGAGCAAAAAGGAATAAACAAAAACATTTCCTTTGAGATTTTCGGGCTGCTCCATCCAGATATCATTCTAATGTCTTCTACTAGCTGGGTGCACTGGCACATGCCTGTAATCCCAGCACTTTGGGAGGCTGAGGTAGAAGGATCTCAAGTTCGAGGCCAGTCTCAGCAATTTAGCAAGGCCCTAAGCAACTTAGTGAGATCCTGTCTCAAAATAAAACATAAAACAAGCTAGGAATGTTGCTCAGTGGTTAAGCACCCCTGGGTTTAATCCCTGGCACCCTCCCCCCACCCTCCACCAAAAGTAACCACTATACTCAGTTCAGTTTTGGGTTTAAACGATGTATTTTTACTTCAATGTTTTTGCATTGTGTGAAACTCTAAGCATACTGTGTGGAATTATTGGTATTTACTTGCTCTCCTTTATAGCATATTACTATAGTTTAGACATTAAGGTTCCCTAAAGGTCCATGTGGTAAATGCTTGGTCCTCAACATTGGAGGTGGGAGCCTAGTGAGAGGTCTTTGAGTAATTAGGGGCATGCCTTCACCCTCTGTGGGGATAGTGGGACCACAGCTCCTTCCTCTTATTCTCTTTTGCTTCCTGTTCATGAGGTAGGCAGTTTTGCTCTGCCACGAGCTTTCACTAAGATGTGCTGCCTGCCCAAAGCAAGGAGCAACCAATCATGGACTAAAACCTCTAAAACCATGAGCCAAAATAACTTGCTGTTAGTTGATTATGTCAGGTAATCACTACAGTAATAAAAAGCTGACTAATACAGCATATTTGCAATATTTAGCCTCATTGACACTAATGGATATAATTTATTTGTTTTCTTTGCTGTACAAGGTTCCATTATATGAGCATGCTAAAATCATTTCCATTCAATGGCTATTGGGATTGCTCCTGTTCTTTGTAGTTTTTTGTTTTTTGTTTTGTTTTTGGTACTAGGGATTGAACCCAGGGCCTCATGCATGCTAGGCAAGTCTTCTACCACTGCATCTCCAGCCCTGTTTGTAGTAAATAATCTTATCTATGTATGTTTCCACAAATATCTCTCACTGTATATGTGTAAGAGTTTCTTTATGAATATAGATAGATATCAATAGATTTTCATTATGTATTTATGTAGTTATACAAAGTATTCATATATTATTTGGTGTATATATGGAATTGGGGGGGGTCATAGATATTTACATTTTCAAAATTGCTAAATATGGCCATATTTATTTTTTGAAGGGTTTGCAGAGTAGTTTAGGTCTTTTAGACTCTTACTGGTGCTTGGTATTTTTAGACACTGAAATTTTTGTGCATCTGAAATATGTGAGATGGAATACTGTGTTTTAATTTACATTTGCCTGATTGCTTATGAAGAGGAGCACATCTTTGCATGGTTGTGTTTCCCCTTTAGTGAAGTACTTTCTATTTAACTATTTTTCTATATAGTCGTTTGTCTTATTCTTAATAGTTTGGCATTATATACAACAAAAATATTTCTTCCTACATTTTACTTATCTTCTTAAGTTTTTGTGTTTGATGAACAGAACTTATTATTTTGTGGTAGATAATCTCTAAAGTAATGTATGCTCTGTCCTTCTGTTTATTGTTTATGAAAATTTCCTCTGGTCCACAAAATACCTTTGATATTCACTTCTAAATATGAATTTTTTGGCCTTTCATATTTATTTTTTTTTATCTGCTTGGAATTATTTTTGTATGTGATATGAAGTATGGAGTCAATTTCATCTTTTATTACATATAACCAATCACTGGACCTGGTATAATTTATTATAAACCTGTGTTTCTTCCCTTACCTTCAGTGCTGCCTCTGCTATCCACTTATTCAGCTAATATTCATTGAGTGGTTAATATATGCCTGGCTCTGTAATACAGGATAGGGTTCAGAAGAAATAAGCTAGATTGAAATCCTATTTTACTGGAACTTTCATTTTAGTTGGGAAAGATAATATCAAATAAAACAGACAAACAAAAGTAAAATTTATAAGAATACGAAAATGAAAAGGGGAATAGGAAACATGGGGCTGGGATTGCATTAAAAAAATAGTATGATCAGGGCATGCTTGACCAAGAAGGTAGCATTCCAGTAAAGACTGGAAGCCAGTGAAGGAGTTATCCTGTGAACACGTGCAGGAGAAGCATTCCCTGAGGCAGAAGATAGCAGATGAGTTCACCAAGTGAACTAAAGGGCCACATATATTGGATAGGGAGCCTTTAAAGTATGACATAATCTGACTTACATTTTCAAAGAATCACAGTATTAATTAACATATGTTGCATCTTGGTAAAAAGTAACTACTAAAGCTCAATGCTCTGAAGCCATAAACCTTTTACTTTTTCTTCCTGCTACGTGTTCATTGAAAATGAGCTGGGGACTCTGCCCCAAGTCCTATAGGAGAGAGAGAGAGAAGGGGAGAGAGAGAGAGAAAAAGAGAGAGAGAGAGACACCAGCCAAACATGTGCCAGCTATTAGAACTTCCATTCTTCTGGAAGTGATCCCATTTCTTCCATTCACATTCCACTGGCCAACATAAATGCTATGGCCACTTAGGCCATGAGAAGGTAGGTGGGTACAACCTTATCTCATGCTGGCTGGAGAATCAGAAGTATCTGGTGGATAGCACTAATGTACACCATAGTCTTCCTGGTTGCTGTGTTGAGAGCACCCTGTAAGTGGGCAGGGGCAGAGGAAGAGAAAAAATGCAATGTGTGAGAAGGCAAACACTTAGATCATGGGGCAATGGTAGCAGAGAATGTGGTGAGGATTGTTGGGATTCCTGACAAATGTTTAAGGTGGAGCCAACAGATTTTTGCTGATAGATATAATATGAAGAATGAAAGAAAGAGAGGAAGGCAAGGATGAATCTCAGGATTTGGGCTTGAGCAGCTGCTAAGTAGGTACCATTCACTATGATAGACAATGCTGATTTTTTTTTGTGGGGAAATCACAAATTTAGAAGTGGACTCTTTCAATTCTTCTGGTATCTTTGTAAGCATGTCTTTGTATTAAATTTATTTTCTTTGTCAACATCTGGTGTAGTTTTTGCTTCACTAACTGGTCCCTGACTGATACTGAGGGCATGAATATTAGGGAGCAGAGTTGGAGGGAGCATGCAAAATTCCCTAGCCTCATCTTAGGCCCAGCCAGTGGTGAAGTGAGGCCTGAGGACGGTTCAGACCACCTGGATCCTTTCAACCCATAGCACAAGTAGCTCCACAGCTGCCTATTGTTGCCTGACACTTACAAATCTGGTTTCCATATATGGTTGGACTGTTACTGGACACTTTTGGCAGTGGTTTTTGGTTGTTGTTGTTTGTTTTTGCTTGCCTTTCTTTGTGATTGTGCCATATTGTCATGACTACTAATGAATTACAAGTTGTGATATTTGGAAGGGTAACTTTTGAACCATTAGCTTTCTTTCTTTTACAGGAATACTGGTCCTTTGATCTTTCATTTAAGTTTTAGGATCACCTGAGAAGATAGATAAATAAGAACAAATCTTTTGGGATTTTTGTAGAGACTATATTGAATTTTTAAATTAATTTGGGAGAATCATACCTTTATTGTATTGAAACTTGCCTTGTAAGAGCATGATAAAGCTCTCAAATTATTTAGTTCTTCTTTAAAGTCTTTAAAAATTCACAGTGATTCCTATAATTACTTTGTACATATTTTACTAGATTTTTTCCTAAAGATTTTATATTTGTCATTAAAATTAATTGTATCTTTTTACAAAGTACACTTTTTTGTCTGTATGATGCCATTACAAGTAAATAAAATTGCAATTTGCCTATACTTAAGCATTTTTATTATGTGTTTATTAGTTGTGTTTCTTATGAATGATATATAGTTAGATTTCTAAAAGTAACAGAACCTGTTCATTTACATTCATTATAATAATGGATATAGCTGAATTTGTTTTTCCACATTATTTTCTGATTTGTGCTTTTCTCATTTTTGCTATTTTCTGTGTTTTCTTCCTTTTGGCAGGAGCTTTCTCGTTCAGTATTTTTGATTGAGAACTATACAAATTGCTTCTAGTACTTTAGGAGTTACCTCAAAAATTTTTGTATAAAATCTTTACTAATGAAAATCTGCAATTAATCAACATCTTTCTTTCGAATAGTGCTGACCTTCAAAATATTTTACATTTTTTCATCCCTTTGCTTATATATTCTTTCTGTTTGTTGTATATCTTCATTTTCTCTTTTTTATGTGCTTGAGAACACTATTAATGTTTCATATTGTGAATATTTAATCTAAATTTACTCAGATATTATGATATTCTCTTGTTCATTATTCCTTTTTACAGCTCTGACTTTCCATTTGAAATCAAATGGCTTCTGCCAAAAGTCTGTGGCAGAATAAAGGCAACTGCTGATTCTCACATTCCTCCTATGGGAAGGTGGAGTTTATTTTCTTTCTTGACTCTATGCTGACAACTATGTTCGACACTGTATAAAGAAATGGTACAATGTAAATTCTAGGCATTTAAGACAACAGGAAGCTTCTGTTATGATCTCTGAGAGCCCTAGATGACATGAGTGACATATGCTTACCCTGCAGAGACCACAGGAATGAGCCAAGGATGACATGGAAAGATGTGTGGTCTGACTGATCTCATTTTTCCAGTTCTGCTCCTATCTAAGAAGAACAGAGAGTGTAAGAGGAGTCAGCTCGATCTCATAGACCTGCCAACACAGAGAAAAATAGCGCTCAGTGGCTTCCTTTGATGCAACAAATAGCAGATTGTCATTATTAACAGAAAAACTATGCAATATAAATTCCCACTTCTAATATACCAAAAGTATGTGATATCATCAAATACTGAATGGTTTAAATCCCTATGATTTGAGATCTTTATCATTAATAGTTGTGTGGAATCTAAAAAAAGTCAAATTTTTAGAAGCAATGAATAGATGGTTTTCAAGGTGCAGAAATGGGGAGATGTTGGTCAAAGAATAGAAATATCCAGTTTTCAGACGAGCAAGTTCTAGAGACTTAATATATAGCTTAGGGATTATAATTAAAACCATGTGCTGTTTATTTCAAACTGGATAAGAGGTTTTACATACTATAATCAGAAAGACAAAAATGGTAACTTTGGGGTGATATATTAATTAACTTGATTGTGGTGACCACTAACAGTGTATATCAAATTATCACATATACACCTTGAATGTTTATGTAATTTTTGTCATTTAAAATTCTTTTAAAATACTGTAGGATATACATACTTAATATTGAGAAATCCTCTGTGAGTCTCTTCATCAGTACTTTGAAGGTAATCTGTTTCTTCTTTTGTGCAGCCTCTATATTTTAAGATCTCATATTCTTTGGTTTTCTTAAGTTTCACTAAGATTCACAATGGCTTTAATTTTCTTTCTTTCTTTGTTTAATCCTGTCTTAGTCCATTTGGGCTTCTAGGAGAAAATACCATAAACAAGGTGACTTGTAAACAACTGATTTATTTCTCACAGTTCTAGAGGTTGCAGAGTCTAAGATCAAGGTGCCTATGTCTGGTGAGGGCCTTTTTCCTGGTGCATAGATAGATGATCCTTGCTTTCTTGTATCCTTGCATGGTGGACAGGGGAAGGCAGGGGTCCCTGAGGCCTCTTTTATAAGGGCACTAATCCCATGCACGAGGACTCAAGGCCCATGAACTATTCATATCCCAGAGGCCCCATACCATCACCTTGGGTTTGGGATTTCAACATACGGATTTTGGAGGGACATGAACCTCCAGTCCCTTGAAACCCCAGTTGGGATTTACTGTCCTTTTGAATCTGTGCTTTGGTTTCCATTATCAGGCTTTGGTTTCCATTATCAGTTCTGGGATACGCTCCTTCATTTTCTCTTCAAATATTTCTTGCTTTCAATTTTCTTTTCTTCCAGAATTCCAATTAAACTTCTTCTACCCTTCACAAAACTATAGAAGTTACTCAAATTTTAAAAAATTAGTTTCCCACTAATATCCATTTTATATTCTATAATACAATCTGAGACTCCACATTCTATTTAGTTTTTATGTATTCTTGGTCTCTTCCAATCTGTGATAGTTTGTCAGTCTTTCTTGGTCTTTCATGACCTGACATTTTTGAAGAGTAATGGTCAGTTATTTTGCAGAATGTTGTCAATCTTTATCTGATGTTTTCTTATGATTAGATTGAGGTTTCACCTTTTTTGGAAGAATACTAAAAAAGAAAAGAATGTTATGATCTTCTCAGTGAAAATAAAATTAGTATGTTTTATTGTTGATGATATATTGGAATTTTGGTCAGGACAGTGTCAGCCTACAAGGTCCTCCCTGATTTTTTTAAATAGTTCTAAGTACTTTACTAACACATTTTGTCACTACAACAACTATACAAAATAGTTATTATTTCTTTTCTATAGATGAAAAAAGGGAAAACCAGTTTAATAAATTGCCAAAAGCCATGCTAGTAAGTGGCTAGGATTCAAATTCAGACAGTCTGTCTCCACAACTTTAACCACTGTACATACTACCTTTTTAATAATAAAATTTACCTCATAAAAATTTACCTCATTTAGTTGTGATAACAATAAAGTCTATAAAATGCTTGGCAATATTAGCTGATTTTATCATCATAAATTTCTATATCACAAAAGTCAGAAGTGATCATTCACAAAAGTCAGAGATGATCATTCCAACATAAATTCCTGTAGCAATTTTTATTTGACTTTTAAAACTGTTTTATTAGTGCATCATAGTTATGCATAATAGTGGTATTCATTTTGACATAATCACAATGCATGAAAAATATTTAGCTCCATTTCAGCTTCCAGTGCTTTCTCTTTCGTTCCCCCTTCCCTCCCTTTGTTCCCCTTCCTCTACCAGCCTTCCTTCTACTTGTTTATAGTTTTTTGTTGTTGTTGTTTTAACTGGTACCTCATAGATACACACAAAGGTGGAATGCACTATGGTATACTCATATACGTACATAGTATAATTTTGTCAGTTTCATTACTCATTTTCTCTCTTTTCCTATCCCTCCTTCCTTACCTCAATCTCCTTCCTTGACTTCACTGATCTTTCCTCTGTATTCATGGAATCCACCTATCTGTTTTTTTCCCTCATTTTTCTCTAGCTTTTGTAGATGAGTGGAAACACTTGACCCTTGACCTCTGAGTCATTTAAAATTTTTGACATAACTGCATTTTAGTCCTTGATTTTATTTTTTATCATATGAAATATGTAGTCTGATTCTGTGCCTATTAATTATATTTTTAGTATTTATAGATACAATTGCTCTAGTATATCTTGTTTGAGATAACTTGAGTAAAGATGAGATTCTAGTAAAGCTATATCTCCTCTACTTTATAGAACATTGGAAAAGTAAAACGACATGCAGCCATATTGATGAGAACACAAATCAATACATTAACACCTGTATTACCCTAAGTAACTTACTTCATCTGAACTGGTTTCCCTGTATGTAAACTGAGAATAAACATCATCTGACTTGTTTGTGGAGGTTTATTTTAACCTGTCATTTATTTTAACCACTTTTAAGAGGTTATAAAATAAAGTCATTCTCTTGTCAATTTGGGTAACATAAGTACATCATAAGGTCTTGAAATCATCAATTAAACCAATCACCAACATAAGACAATTATCATTAAAGCAAGATCTTAAAAAGCCACTTCTAAAGAAAACAGATTTGGAGGGTCCAACTCTATTACTACATAAGTGATAACCTTTTTCAAGAGAGTGATTAAGGAAATCCTGATTTAGAGGAAGACTCAATAGTCCACAAAGAATATTCCTGTTGAATGTTTCATTAGAATTTTACAGTATGAGATAAATGTAGTAAATATCATTGTTCCCATTGTACAGATAGCAATCCTGAGTCATAAAATGCCCAATATTTTATTTAAAGATGCTGTATTAACAGAGAGATGACACTAGGAGTGCTTAAAACAGGTTTATTGAGTCTCAAACTAATTCCTTAGCAACAACAATAAAAAAATTGCCACTTTATTAATTAAAGCCTATTTCCTTTCAAATCCACATTCTCCCATAACACATTTGAATGCGTAGCAACATTTAGAGCACTTTAATATATTCTGTCCTCTTTCCAGTACTGGATGTTCCCTTCAAGAAAATTCTTCAAATTTCAATCATCCTCTTTTATCAATCAATGTCCCTTTCCTATGGCATTTTAATCTAAAGCATGAGCAAACAGAGGACTATTTCATGACTAATTTTTAAAAGTTTTGTAATAAAATACAAATACTTCATATGTACATATAATTTTATGTTTGAGTCATATCTGTGTATGATCACTATTCATTTTCTCATTGGAGTGAAAAAGAGACTTGAATGTTTTAACCTCAAAAATGGAGCAAATAAAGCAGGACTTCTTGGAAAAATAGAAAAGCATTCCAAGTGGGGCATGGGGCACCTCTTAAATCCTAAAATGCACTCCACCTCCTGGTACGTCTTAGCTCCAGAGTGCCTGACAGGGCTTATGAAGATCAAGTATCCCTTATCCAACCCCTTTATCCTCATGCCTTCCTACCTTATCCTTATTTAAAAGTAAATATTTAGGTAATGCCTAAGCACTTATACCTACTGGTTGGCCTCATTAAAGCTTAATAAAGAAAAATAAGGAAAGTATAAAATGGCACCTTTATAATATTTATAAAATTATAAAAAACTTGTACAATTTATAAAAAACAGTAGCTGAACCTGATGTTTCTTGATTTGGGTATCATTTGGGCTTTAACTTGGATAGATAATTGTCCATTTATCTGCTTGTAAAGACTTAGTGATAAGCCAGAAAAAACAAAGTCAGGGGGGAAAAATTCTTCATCATTAAAATGAGGTGGCATTGGCTTGACTCCCAGAAAGTATGAGTCAATGTCCAGACTCCACCATTTCTGATCTTATGGCTGTGCATTGGACTCCTGAGGCTTCGGTTTCTTCCTTTGCTGAATAACAAGGATGAGTGTTAGATAGCACCAGAAGGGCAACAAGCCACCGCTAGTGTAATAGGTTGTTCCAAGGGTCATCTCTTCCTCTTCTACATACTCCACTTAGCAGCACTTACTCACTCACCTTTTAGGAAACATCTACAATACTATCGATTTGAAAATAAAGTGCCCTGCTGGGAGACTGTTGAGGAATGACAGAATTTAGATTCCCAAGGCACAAGACTGTGAAATGCCTGACAGAGAAGAATAGTTAGTGTCAGATATGCTTGATTTGTCAGAAAAAAAATTAAAAAAACTGAAGGACACTTTCCCCTGGCTCAGACATTCATCAGTAAATGGAGGTCACAAAGATAGCAAATGACTTTAGTTTCTTCTAGCTGGTCACATGTAAGCAGAGCCAGGAAACACCACAGACAATATGGAGTATGGGAGACTGCAGAATCGGAATGTCTCATTAATTCTCTTATGATATTATAAATACAGAGTCATTTCTGGTGGAACAGAAAGACCCTGAACTAAGGAAGCAGAAGACATCCATTCTAATCTATCATAGACAAAGCCTCAAAACGTTAATAATATCAGACCTTGGACAAAACATTTGACGTCTTAAAATCTTTGTTTATCTGCAAGATGGTACAATGCTCACTTGCATACCTTATCTTGTATGTTATTGAAATGAGTAAATTGAAAAACTGTGAAAATTCCACATGGATTGCTATATTGATACATATAGTGTGTAGATATTATAAACACACACATATGCACACACACATAGGTGAATTGCAAAGCAGTGCATATATTGGAAACACATGAATGTGTGTATCTATATGTATATCTATTTGTGCAGGTGCATGTGTGTGCATGTACTAAATGTAATATAAATATTAATATTAGTATCATAATTACTGTTGTTATTTTTCAAGAAAAAGCAAACTATATGTATATATTTTTTTCTATTCCAGACAGCTCAGAAACTAAAAGGCAATTATCAGCTGACAATTGGTGTGTTGTGACAAGTCAAGGAGCATGGTGATGACAAAATCTTTCCTAGGAGAGTGTGCAGGATGTAAAGGACTCTCAGCAATTTAGAGCCAGAGAAGAGCAGAGTCTTGCATCGCTAAGTTCCAGCCCCCTCATTTAACAGATGATTAAATCACAGTCCAGAGAAGGTGACCTATCCAAATCACTGATGGGTACCAGATTCTGATAAATGAGGGACAAGAGAAAGATTAATGGGAGCATGAAATAAAGTCAGATCAATTGTGATAGGGAAGGAAGACATCCAAATATAAGTACTATTTGTACAAGGTTTTAAAAGATGGATATGAATGTGGTGGGGGCAGATTGAAAGAAGTACACTCCACCCAGAGAATCCAATGGGAGGAGCTCACAAAATGTGTCCAGAGACCCATTTTTGTGATATAGAGGGTCTATTCTGTGTGGATTCTGTGCTTTCCAGAAGAGGGAGACCGGTTCCTATTTGAACATCAAGAATACATCCAAGAACTGAGCTTTCTAGAAGAAAATAAGAGACACAGACCATTGTCTTTTCTTTGCTAAAGGAACTCTAAGTTAAGACAGTGTTTCTCAAACTTTGCTGTGCCTTAGAATCACCAGGAGGCTGGCCACCACACTCAGTTGTTCTGATTTGTTATGCATACAACCTGGGCATGAGGATGTTTTTAAAATTCCCCAGATCTTTCTACGTTGTACCGAAGTTGAAAACACTGGATAAAGAAATGATTTAAGGCACAGCAGTTTTTAAAAATATACTAGCTAACTACATGAAAGATATGATATTAATCCTGATTAATATTTTGGCATGAACTAATGATTTGTTTAGTAAGGTAGGGAAGGAAGGTACACTAGAGAGTCAACTTTTGATTGTTGCCAGGCTAAGACAAATATTTGAAAAATTGTAGAATACTTTTCCTATTGTGTGGCCTTTGTTTTCCTTCCTCCATACATTTCTCTCTCCTTCCTTTCCTCTTTTTCTCCAAGATCTAGTAGAACAGGAGAAACTAATCATGTAGGAGAAAACACCAAAAGCATATAATTTGTTGTGCAATTTTTTCTATATTCCAGAAACTATTTTCAGATGAACAATCACTTTTGCTCTTTCAAACTTTCCAGTGAGAATAGTTTTATCCAATTCATTTACTAGATGAGGAACCCTTTACACATTTGGGAATTTATTCAAAGGAACATAAGTGGCATGAATATGTAATAAATTCCATCTTCTGACTTAACTCTAGTCCCTTTTCTCGTTCTTTATAGATATCACACAGCATAAATAGATAAGATGCAAAGTTATCCCAAAGTTCAAAATCCTGCTCCATCTTTCTTTTTATATTTTACTTCATCTAGTATGAACTTATACCAAACTGCAGAAAAGTAAGTGATTAGGAAAATCCTGAGATTCTTTAATGCATGAATATTTCACAGTGACTTGTGAGGAGATTCTAAGTACATAATTTAGTAGGTTTTTCCAACCACTGTAATAATAGAAACATTTTTTAGGTAACAGAATATGCTTGAGATACCAAGCACCAGTATAAAATTAAAAGAGCATCATGAATAATTCCTTACTCTGGGTCTAAATAAAATCTTATTAGTCATTATAAAAAATACCAAAGTGTGTTTTTCCTAACCCTGGAGTTAAAATTGAGGAAAAATTTATGGATTCTAGTCATACAACAAGGTCAATTATTATCATATCTCAAATTTTTTGTCTAAGAAATGGACATTAATTTCTCTACTTCAGAAATAAAATAATTCAAACTCTCAACAGTGAGATGAAGTAAAAGAACCTTAACTTTAGACTTGAAGTGAGTTCTGTTAATTGTTGCGACCTTTATCACTAGAATGTAAGAAATGTCTTCAACAGTTATCATCTGGTTCTTTTAAATTAAGAAATCAGCTTAAAAGACAAAAACAAAAACAAAATATAGTAGATGAAACCCAAAAGAAGTTTAAGGCCAGAATGAGATGCTTAGGATGTTCTCACAGAATTGTGTCCTGGTACCTCATCTTAAGCTGAAAAGCAACACAAAGAGAACAAACTTTTGAGATAAACAGACATAAATTCAAATTTTGTCTCATTTGTCATAGCATTGTGTGATCTTTGACACATTACTTCGTTTTCAGAGCTACTGTTTCTTTATCTTCAGGAAAATAGGATATTGCAGGCATGCAAGGTGAAATATTTGTAGTAAACATCTGTCTTCCCAAAGACTTTTGAATATGCTCTTTGGATAGTATTTTGACACATTACACAGCCTCACAGTCCAAGGTCAAATATTTTTAAAAGAAGTGAAAATCTACTTCATAGGTTACTAATCTACTTCATAGGCAGCTGGAATGTAATCTTGTGATTGAGTTTCTATCAGTAAGGAACACACATCTAGGATTCTTAATCAGAGGTGAATTGCAAGAGGAAACAGGCAGGGGTGCAGGCCAATCTGAAAAATGGCAGAGGAAGTATGGTTCTGGACTGGTTTGAACGAAGTGGCAGTTTCCCCATCCTGTGGTGTTAGACTTGACTTTGTTTCTACAACCTTCCAATAATTCCATGAACTCATAATGACAATAAATTTATTTCTCCTTAACCTGGCTGAGTTGTATTCTGTGACTTGCTACTAAAAATTCTAACAACTTTGGTATTAAAACATTTGCCAACTTCTGGGTTCATGATACCTGGAAGTGCCCATTCTGTTACCCCTCTTGTTTTATCAATGGAGCCCAAAATTAAGTAAGCAAAAAATTTCCTTCTGTTCTCCATCTGCATTCCTTCAAACCCTTTCTTACCATTGTCTTTGTCATTCTTTGAACTGTCTTCTTTCAACTAATCATAAAAAGTCAACTAAAAAAAGTTGATAGAAGTGTTCACGTTGTTAACTTCTTGTTTTATTGTAGGGTCCTGAAAATAGAACATTGGAAAAATAAAATGTATCACATGTAAAACAAGAGAGAGATCCTTGGGAAGAATGATTGGAGGGTCTATAAGAGTGTAGAAAAATGGCTGTTCAGATGAGAGGCCACTCTTAGACCCAGGATGTGAGGAGAATGGGAAAAGATGTCTCAGAACCAGAGCATGCCCATGAGAATGCAGATAGTGTCAAGCAAGTGTTTGCTTCAAGATCCAAGGTAGTATTTTAAGTAGGAACTGACAGATCTAAAGCACAGCTTTCACAATAATTTGGGACTTGACTTTAATAACTTGATAGTACAAATCCCAGAGCCACTCTATCTGAACTGTTTTTCCTCGTGTTATCCTCTGGTATTCTAAATCCATTTTGTTGGCATTGGCTTTTAAATTTCATTTGTTATCTATATTATTTATTTTACATTTTTAGAATTTGAAATTGTATTTTAAAACTGTAAAATGGAATTCTATTAAGTACCCATTTCAATCAGTTTTGACAAATGTATACATTTCCATAACCACATCCCAAGCAAAATATATATTTACACGACTCCAGAAAGTTCTTTCATATCACTTTCTAGTTAGCCTATCCTCAACTGCTAAATGAGGTGTGTACTATCTTTACTTCTAGCACCAAAAGATAGATTCCTCTATTCTAAAACTGTACACGGGTGAAATCATACAGCATGTATTCATCTCTTTGGCTTTTTTACTTTTCTTTTTTGCTCAGTAAAATGTTTCTGAGGTATATTAAGGTTTTTAAATGAATACTGATTTTTTTTCCTTTTAGTGTTATTAGTATTCTATTTTAACATTATGAATTTTTCCCTGCCTCCTTCCCTCCCTCCCTCATCTTCCTTTGCTTCTTGCCTCTTTATCTTTCTTCCCTCTGTCCCTCCCTCCCTTCCTTCCTTCCTTCCTTCCTTCCTTCCTTCCTTCCTTCCTTCCTTCCTTCCTTCCTTCCTTCTTTCCTTCCTCTCTGTCTCTCTGTCTCTCTCTCTCTCTTCATTCCTTCTTTTTTCAGTACTGAGCATTGAAGCCAGGGACTTACACATGCTATGCAAATACTTTACCACTAATCTCCACCTCTGGACTTATATGATGACTTTTAAATTTGTTTCGTTGATGGAAATCTGGGTTCCTATTTTCTGATTCCATTTACAAGCTTTGCTTAACTTCTGATGGTTCAATTGAATAATTTGACTTCATGATGGTGTGAAGCAAGACACAAGTAGTAGAGATCATACTTTAGTGTTGCGCTTTGGTGTTTTCCCAGACTAGTGATATGTGCTATGATACTCTCTTGTGATGCTGGGTAGCAACTCTCAAGCAGCAATGTGACTAGGATGATAAATCATGGACACGCTACAGTGTACTCTGTGTCCCGAGTTTTTTGTTTTTCATTTGTTGATATTGTGTGTTGTGTTTTCCCATCCCATTTTGTGTGCAAAAGTCCCATCTTTGTATATACGTGGGGA
The DNA here is from genome assembly GCA_004024805.1 of Geosciurus inauris. Taxonomy (NCBI): domain Eukaryota; kingdom Metazoa; phylum Chordata; class Mammalia; order Rodentia; family Sciuridae; genus Geosciurus; species Geosciurus inauris. The sequence continues at coordinate 10,591 of PVHX01010676.1, read as the reverse complement.
TGTTCAACATTTTGTTATAAAATGGACTTTTGTTAAATGATTTTTCAAACTGTAGACTAATCTTAGTGTTCTGAGTACTTTTAAGATGGGCAAGACTAAGCTATGATGTTCAGGTGGTGAGGGGTATTAAATGCATTTTTGACATGAAATTTTCAAATTATGAGGGGTTTATTATGTTCTAATCCCACCCTACTTGAGGAGCATCTATTCTGTGTTTTATTTGTTGATCATATTTTCAAGCTTATTTGTGTGTTTCAGAATTTTTATTGTATACCAAGTAACTGTAGAGATTGAAGTAAGCATTTTGTTTTGTTTATTTTTTTGTTTTTGTTTTTTTTTATCATTGTTTTCTGGCACTTAGGGTGAGAGGCTGTTCATTCTATAGTTAGGCTGAAAGCTGAGCTGGGCAACCTTTTTTTTTTTTTCAGTACTGAGAATTGAACCCAGGGTACTCTACCACTGAGCTATATCACCAGCCACTCATCCATAAGTTGCTAAGACTGCCTTTAGCAACTCTTGCCTACACCTCCTGAGTCACTAGGATCACAGGTGGATACTCTGCTTGGGCTATCATGTTTTCAAAAATGGGTTCTTCTTCTTTTTTTTTTTTTAATCTCCTGGAGCACACCTGTATTTAGCTCAGTCCCTGGCCTCAAATGTTGCTATTATCTTGTTAATATTTAGGGTGAAGATTAAGTATTAATGTCAGGCAATTTTGCTTTCCTTTGAATTAGACTCCTTTGAATTAGGGAGTTTGAACCTGAAAACTACAAGAATTTGAGGAAATGTCTGATTTCTTTCTAGGTTCTTTGACTTTTCACAGGTACTTTCTCAGCAGAATTTTAGAATATGTGTGTTTGCTGGAGAAAGAATTGTAAGGATATGATTAGTTTTTGTTTGGGCTTCCTCCAGGGGACAGCCCATCCCCACAGCCACACTGTAATCTACTGCTTGGTCTATCTTTGGTAAACCCCATAATCTGCCAAACTGAGCCCAGCCCAAGCATTCACTGGTCACCGGTATGAATGTTGAATGGATTCCAGCATCCCTGGGAAAGGCATATTTCTCATGGAAATCTAGTTCTTCAAGCTTCCTTGTATCTAGCAGTTTTCACTAACACCATAGAAAAGTATAACTTTAATTTTGCTCTGCTTTTCTTTATTCTTTCCTTATATACAATAGTTTTCCAAAGTGTATTTATTTTTTTTATAACTGAAACTTTGTAGCTTTTGCCCAACATCTCTTCATTTTCCCTCCCCCTATATTCCTATGTATTTGACTATTTTATTTTCAACATATAAGTGAGATCATGTATTTATGGTTTTATGTCTAGCTTATTTTACTTAGCATAATGTCCTGCAGGTTCATCTGTGTCATTATAACTGGTAGGATTTTCTTATTTTGAAAAGCTGAGTAATATGCCATTGTATATATACCTCTCATTTTTAATCTATTTGTCCATCAGTAAACACTTAGGTTGTTTCCACATCTTGGCTGTAGTAAATAATGCTTCAGTGAAGATCAGAGTGTGAATACCTTTTTAAGATCCACATTTCAATTCCTTTGGATGTATATTCAGAAGCATAGTATCAAATCATAATCTTGCTTGCAATTTGAAAAGGAAATCTCATATTGTTTTCTATAGGGACTGTACTCAGTCCAGGGTTAGACCCTCTTTAGGAACTGTTCCTGCTGTTCTACAGCTGCTTCCACATCAATATTTGACTAAATATTCCCTTTTGATCTGAATCAAGTAGGTGAAAGATTTTAGCAGAATCGCATACAAGAAATGAATTCAGCTTCTATTTCACTGTAAGTCACTACAAGGCAAACAGATCTACAAAGATGTGTAAACAGTGAAAAATTCCAGAAAGATGAAAAGAGTTTACAGTTCAAAGAATTCTACTCTGAAATTTCAAAGAAGTAGCATTACACCGAAATAAGCTTATTTCATGAAGTTAAAAGTTTTTTTTTTTTTTTCAGTTTTAGAAGGAAGACACTTAAAATATAGTGAATGCATTTGGAAGACATTGTTAATGGCATAAGCTGTCATTGAGCTAGGTATAGGATTTTTCCTCACAGTTTTGTGAATGCAGCTCTTTTGTCCTAAGATTGTATTTCATAGGAAAAATTTGAAGCCAACCTAATGTTAATATCATTATTTTATTCTTGGTTATATAGGGAATTCTTTATCTTCAAAGTATAAAGTTTGACCCAGACTACATACAAATATGCTCCACTCCCTTTTCATTATTTATGTTTAAACATAATATAAATCTACACATTTAGACTGAAGGTTCTTTCTTGGTAAAATAAAGATTTTTTTTTTTTAAATTTACTACCAATTTCATAGTTACTGATTAAATACTAGAGGTTTCCCCAGGAATATGACAAAAAACACCATTTTGCTTAAAACTGTTATAGGCTTTAAAAAATGAAATAGGACATGAAACAAATAACTAACAAATTATCTTTTTTTTCTATAATAACTTTTCTAAAATAGGACATGAAACAAGTAACTAGCAAATTATCTTTTTTTCTATAATAAATTTTCTAAAATAACAGAATTATCATTATGTATGAGACTTAAGTGTATTCTTATAAATTCAGTAAAACCAAGTGGAAAATTTTGTAAAACTGTTCAATTCCATGACTGAAATACAATGTGCATCTAAAATAACAGAAAAAAAAGACTTTACTGTATACCAGCAATAGAGAGTTAAAAGAAGTAATCATAACCCTAACAATATCAATGAGGAATTCAAATAATAATAGTAGTACGACAGATGTAATAACTGTTTGTTGAAAGCTATAGCTACTTATTAAGACATATAATGACATACTCCTATGTGATGCCAGGAAAGCAATCACCCCAGGTAAGGACCAAAGATCACAAAATTTTAAATTATCTTCAAGTTAATATTTAGGTATATTTATACTTAAAAGGTTAGCAAAGAAACTCATGCACTTGACCAACTATGTGGGTTAATTTTCCCCTATATAAAAATCTATTTTATTCAACTGCAATAGATATGTTTTGTCCTGTTTTATTTTGTGGTCATGAGAAAACAATTTTTCCTAGGTGACTAAACTTTAAAGAAACACTTTGGACATTTTTATAAAGGAGATTTATTAGAAGGTAAATAATCAAGTGCAATAGTGATAGAAAAATAGTGAATTTTGATCAATTATCAATAAAGAAAAAGACATATTTAATAATTTAAAAATTTTTTTTATAAATCACTTGGGGAAGTAGGAAAAGTGGTTACATATTCTGAAATAAAATGCAATCTTTTATAAAAATACTATAGTAAAAATTCCAAATAGTATAAAGCCACACTTCTCAAATTATTGTCTCTCAGTCTAGATGTCTCTGATGTTCATAAGTTTGCAAGATTAAAAATATCATAATGATAAAGATGATTTAATGTAATAGTAGACAAAACTACTGGTGCACAAACAGTACTAGTAGTCTGTATTCTTCACTGCATATGCTACTAAAGTAAAAGGTAGATTCTTCTAAGATGTACTCAATGAAGCCATAAAAACTATTATTTTATTTGATATTGATCTTTTAATAAGACTTTTTCAATACACTGTTTTAAAAATTGGAAAACATAAAATACATACACATGCAAAACTAAAATAGATAAAATAAAAATATGGAAATCCAGAAAAATATGTTAAAAATTCTGCCTCATATGGAAGCATAATGGTGATTTTCAAGAAAATTGCACCTGTGGTTGAGTTGAGAGTGGAAATATTTGCCTTTTCTTTTCCATAAAACATCATTTTCCACTGAAAGAACCACTGACGGACAAACTAGGCTCAATAAGCAAAGTGAGCCTGTCACATCAAGGAAAACAAGTGTCGGTGAATTTGCCAATAATAACACTTGAGCTTTCAAGCAAAAATTAGAATTTTGGAAAACTTGTGCCCACTACTATGAGCTTGATAGTGTCCAAAGACCTCACAATTTTTCTGATGACATCAGTGGTAATAGTAGTCAATGTGGTTTTTTGACATTGTATAATTAACTGTGTCAAAACTTGGATGACCTTCATAATTTAGTGACTGATATTTTCTAAATGAGCAATTCACTGTGTTCCAAAATCATGCATGAGTAAAGGATCCATTCAGAGTATAAAAAAGATTAATAAATTTTAATGTACCAGAGTATGAAAAACTAATTGATATGGCTTCAGATACCACAGTGTAATTTATATTTAAGAAATTGCCTTATCAAGTTCTGCTATTGCATCAAAGGAAAATATTCAATATTTTTGAAAGGGCCAAGAAAATGCCCCACACTTCTAACTACATATGTTTTTGAGACCAGGTATTTTTCACATACTTTGATCAAAGCAATCTAATGTGATAGATTGAAAGCAAAAGTAGACTAAAACTCCAGCTATTTTCTACTAAGCTAGATAATAATTTGAAAAATGTAAATAACTCTTACTCTTTTTAATAATTGCATTTTAAAATTTCTATCTTTAAATTATATGTGAAACTATATATTAAATTGTCATTAAATACATATCATGTATATCAAATTGAACCACTGTTTCAAAGTATTCAATTTCAAAACTAACATAATAAAACACTTGAAAACACCAGTAATTATTTAGCTTCTCTCTATATGCAGAATTCTGTATGCAGTATGGAATGGAAGAAGTACCAAAGAAAAAATTGCATAAGTCTCACAACAGAATAAGTGAAATGCCTATGCATAAGAAAATGTCTTTAGAGTTTTGAGTTACATCAAAGAATGAAAAGGAAGGACTGCTATTTGGCAGAAGTTTAATTACAATAAGTATTCAGCAAATGAAGATCCTGTGTGTCAATTAAACATAATAAAAATGATGATCACAATATAGAAATAGGCAATGAATAACTCAGAGAAATAGAAATAAGATAAAATAAATACATATGATCTTATGCAATCTTATAATAAAAGCTTATATAGATAAGATACATTTGATGTTTTCCTAACAAATATCCTAGCTTTTGAAAAAAAGAAAATGTTGGTATATATTTATATATCTATGTATATATATACTTATGTATAAATATGTGTGTATGCTTTAAGACACTATTTTTGAAAATACACAATTATGCAATGTTTGTGAAAGGAAATTGGCAATTTTCTTAAAATCCATAATAATCCTCTTACTCTTTGACTGAATAAATCCACTTCCAAGCAATTATAATAAAATATTTTAAATTGGGGAAAATATTTAGCCACAAATATGTTTATTTTAGATCATATATAATAAATTTCATAACAAACTAAATTGATAATAGAAGATATAAAAATTTATGAAGTAAAGTACAGCACATTCATTAATATTACATTATGAAAAATGTTGAGTCAATTTGTAAAAATACATGTGTTAAAATGTTATATGAGTTATATAGTGCATGCCTGTAATCCCATCACTTTGGGAGGCTGAGATAGGAGAACTGAGAGTTCAGAGCCAACCTCAGCAACAGCGAGGTGCTGAGCAACTCAGTGAGACCCTGTCTCTACATAAAACACAAAATAGGGCTGGGGATGTGACTCAGTGATCGTGTACCCCTGAGTTCAATCCCTGGTACCGCCCCCAAAAAAGGTTATGTGAGTAAGGAGAATGCAATATTGGATAAATGACCCTGCTAGTCATATGCAGGGTTTGAGGATAGAGGAGCATTTATTTCCTTCAACATGAAAAGTAAGTCTTCTTTCCTTCCTATTCTGGCTTCCTACTCTGTCATTATTTGGAATGTTTAATTGTGCTACTGTAGATTTCTAGTGATACCTAGTTTGGTGGTGACCTATTGAGTGATTCTCTATTCCTCTTAATATTGGGGGTACCTTGATGCTGGATTAATATTATTAAAATCTCATCTAATTTCTAATATAATATAAAGGCTGATGTGTGCAAAGAGAAACAGTTGGAAAAGATAAAATGAAAATGGTGTGTGTTGTTTACAGGTTCTGTGATTATGGATTGCTTTTTAAAGTTCTTGTGTACTTCTAACCATTTGTAGGGCATTACTTCTAAGAAACTAGGAAAAATGATAACACAGTCCTAAACTGACAAAATATAACTGTCCACACACTCACCAGCAAAAGCTGAATCAAAAGTATAGACTTCCATCTGTGGCAGGCTGTCAGCAGTGTCCCAGTCCCAAATCTAGGGTTCATGTCAAGGAAGGCTGCGTGCAGCTGACAGACTTTCGTTTCTGATGTTCAACAATGAAGCTATCTGGGCTCCATGGAGTTAGAAGCCATGTGGGATGCCCAGATGCCTATCCTCACCTACAGTAATGAACAGTTCCATTACTTCTACTAGAGTGGTGTCAGGGAAGGTATAATGGAGGACCAAGACTTTCACCAATACCTACTGGCAACAAGATCACTCCCACACTGTTGTAGCATGGGTGGTGTGGCAGCAATAATGAGGCAATTATGCCCTTCCTGATGAGAGCAACACCAGTTGTGTCATAGTTGTGAGCCAGAATTGTCAGGCTTCCTTGAGAGTCCATGGTGGCCATGTGAGAAACCCACACTTTAACCCCAACTGACAGTGACAAAATGTGACCCTTCCATTTCCATGATGGAACAGGTCCAAAGAAGCCAGCTGAAGCAAAATATTGAAATAAGATCCACAGTTTAATAACACAGTACCAAAGATGTACAGGTTTTAATAGAAAATTACTTATCATACCAAGAACCCAGATATCTCAATTTGAATGAATAGTGTGAATCAATAGATGTCAACACCAAGATATCACGATCATTTGACATTTGAATATACCTATCATTAAAAATTCTTCAGTCAACATTACAAAAACATTTGAAGCAAGTAAAAAAGAAAACAAAAACCAAAAGCTATAGGGAAAAAATAGAAAGTCTTAGCAAATATGTAGAAAATATATTTTTATTAAATTTAATGGAAATGCTAGAATTGGAAAATATAATTACCAAAATAAAGAAAATATAATGTACAAGTTCAGTAGCAGTGGATAGGAGAGAGGAAAGAATCAGCAACTTCAAAATAAAACAATCAAAATTACCCATTCTGAAGAATACAAAGAAAAGGGATGGAGCAATAAACTGAAAAGCAACAACAAAAATGCAGCTGCAGATACTCAAAAGTTGAGATAAACCCAAACTAAATGATTCAGAAGAATCTTCACCAAGACATAGTAAATCATACTTCTGAAAACTAAGCCCAAAGAAATAACATGGTATCAGCGTTTCAAACATGAATGTTACTGAAATGGGAACAAAGTTTAAGTGACAACCATGGAACATGTACAAAGCATTGGCAAAGGAAAATTTCTACTACCAAAGGCTTACAATAGTAAAACAGTAAAGCCTCAAATCAATAATCAAAGTTCCCAAATAAGGAGCATGCAAAAGAATCAAAAGTAAAGGCCAAAGCAAGCTGACAGAGAAGACAATGGGGATGAGTGGAAATCAATGAACTTTCCACAAAAGTGAGAAAATAAAGGAAATGAAAATCTGTTAACTTGAAAAGATCAATATAATTGACAAGCCTCTAGCAAGACTGACAAGGGGAAAATAATAGAGGACACAAATTACCAATATCAGGATTGAAATGGGTGATAGTGCTATATACTCGCAGAGGGAAAAAAAAAGAAAAGAAAAGATATTTGTTCCAAAGAGGAAGAAATAACTATCTGTATTTGTAAATTACAAGATGGTTTACATGTAAAAATTCTAAGGAATCTCAAATCCTCTTAGAACTAAAACATGAATTCTTAAAGGTCCATAGATACAAGATAAAAAAGCAAATTTAATTGTATGTCTATATATGTGCAAATATAATTACTCAAGAAGAGAAATAATTAGATGTAAAACTAATGAAACATGTATAGGGCATGCATGCTATAAACTACAAAAGGCTGATTAGAGAAATCAAAGAAGACCTAAATAAATTAAGAAATATACCATAGTTGAAGTTCAAAAGACTCAACATAGTAAATATGTCAAATAACCTCAAAGTGATATATACATGTAGTTAAATTTCTATAAAACCCCAGAAAGATTGTTGCAAATACAGACAAGATGGTTTTAAAAATTATAAATCAATAAACTAGAATATCTAAGTGTAATTTTGAAAGAGAACAAAGTAGAAGAGTTTATGTGGTTCCATGAACTTTTACATAGCTACAGTAATTAAGACTGTTATAATACATAACTATAATAAACCAGATTTAGCTGTGATAGTGATGTCATAATTAGAGCAGGCATTTAAAAATTATTGGTGCATATTAACTATAAAGAATGCTGGGTTTCACCATGGCATATTTGCACATACAGAAAAGATAATTTGATCAGTTTCAATTTCCACTACTCCCAAGTCCTCTTCTGCTTCCTTTTTTCTACCCTGATAGTCTTCCTTGTACTTTCATGCCACCCTTTTGTTTTATGTTTTTTTCCTGTTAGTTTTAACATATCAGAGAAAACATGATTCTTCTCTCTTTTGAGTCTCACTTTGCTCAGCATTATGATGTCTGGTTCCATCTATTTTCTGCAAATGACATTATTATTTCTCCTCCTCCTCCCCCTCCTCCTCCTCCTCCTTCTCTTTTTTGTTACTGGAGATTGAACTCAGAGGCACTCGACTACTGAGCCACATCCCCAGCCCTATTTTGTGTTTTATGTAGAGACAGGGTCTCACTGAGTTGCTAAGTGCCTCACTGTTGCTGAGGCTGGCTTTGAACTCGTGATTCTCGGGTCTCAGCCTCCCAAAGTGCTGAGATTACAGGTGTGCGCCACTGCACCCGGCAATTTCTTTCTTCTTTGTAACTAATATTCCCGTTTGCATATATAACACATATTCTCTGTTCCTTTATATGTTGGTGGAAATCCACACTGATTCCACAACTTGGCTCTTAGGAATTGTGTTGCAATAATTATGAGTATGCATGTACCTCTAAGAATACTGATTCTAATTCCCTTGGACAAATACTAAACAGTGGCACAGTTGTATCACATGATAGTTCTATTTATAGTTTTTTGAGGAACCTCCATACTGATTTTCATAGTAGCTGTACAAATTTACATTCCCATCCACAATGTGTTCCTTGATGACTATCATTCTAACTGAAGTAAGATGGAATCTCAGTGTAGTTTTAATTTACATTTCCCAGATAACTAAATATATTGAACACTTTTTCATATAATTGATGAACATTTGTACTTCTTTTTAGAAGTGTTCATTCAGTTTATTTGCCCATTTATTGATGGGGTTATTAGTTTTATTTTTTTGTATTGGTATTTTTGAGTCCTTTAAATATTCTGGATGTTAATCCCCTATAATGACAATAGCTGGCAAAGATATTTCTCTCATTCTTTAGGTTGTCTCTTCACGCTGTTAGTTGTTTCCTTTGCTATCCCAAATCTTTTAAATCTGACGCTATTCCATTCATTGATTGTTACTCTTGCTTGTGCCCTTAAATTGAAGTGTTTCCCATACTCTTTTCCTCTAAGAGTTGCAGAGTTTATGGTCTTATACTAAGGGCTTGGTCCATTTTGAGTTGGTTTGTGTTCAGGATGAGAGATACCATACAGTTTCAAAACTTATATACACTCGGTTTTCCCAGCACCATTTGTTAAAAAGGCTGTCTTTTCTTTAGTGTATGTTTTTGGCATATTTGTCAAGAATCAAATGAGTGTAACTGTGTGGGTTTGTCTCTGTGTCTTCTGTTCTGTTCCATACTATTCTATGTGTCTGTTTTTATGCCAGTGCCATGCAGTTTTTTTTTTTTTTTACAATGGCTGTGTTGTGTGATCAGCCCCTACCACCACTTTGAGAGGAGATAATAATTACTAGTAACAGCAACACTTGAGAGCAAACCGTATACTAATTAACCTTAAAACTAATTGAAAATGTTGTCCATACTTCCAGTAGTCTAAAAGTGAAAAAGGCAAGCAATAGGTTGAAAAATTACATATTACAGTAAGCAAAATGAATATGAAACTCACTGGGCAGCTCTTCTAAAACAACAAAGGAAATGGGATTTGCAACCTGCTTCTGTTCTGCCATCTGAATCTCCTCCAGACCAGTGATAAACATGGTAAGGTCTCTAATGGATACAGTAGAAGCATAGAAGAACAGCTTAAGAAAGAAAAATCAGATAAATATATAAACACATTCAGTAAAAACATTTGACAAAATATGACACTAATTTATGATAAAAAACATTTAGTAAACTAGAAAGCAAAGGTCATTTCCTCAACATAGTGAAGAATACATATGGAAAGCCCAGGCCTCAAACCCAATGGTGAGAATATGGTAGCTCTCATCAGAAACCAGACAAGGTTGTTCCCTCTCACCATTCCTTTCCACCATCTAACTATCCTAATCAATGCAATAAAACATAAAAAGGCAATGAGGCATTTTTATCAGAACAAAAGAAAGAAAACCATCTTCATTTTCACATTATAGGTCAACTATGTAGAAAATCCAAAAGAATCATCAAATAAACTCCTAGAAGTCATAAGTAACTAGAGCAAGATTACTGGATACAGAGTCAGTTGTTTTCCTATGTACTATCAATGAACAAGTGGAAT